>WYDI02014794.1:0-27984 GCA_009867235.2 Psittacus erithacus
AAGGACAGGTTGTGGGGGGAAAACGAGCAGGCTACATGCTTTTCTAATTTACAACTAAGCTTAAACCACGACACATATACAACTCGATATCTCTCAGGATCCCCAGGCCCTTTTTGGCCATGTTGCTTTCCAGCTGGGTGGCCCCAGCATATATTGGTATATAGGATTTTTCTTCCCCAGGTACAGGACTTTGTAGTTGCTGCACAACACAAGGTCCCTGGTGGCCCATTTCTCCAGCCTGTATCCATTGAGAGGAATTTAGTACTAATCTAACCATTTTGTTTCTTGCAACTGAAAATGAACTCTTGCGTCTCTGGATCTTTCTTTGTGAAAGAAGACACAAATGCATGTTGTTTGTTCAGTAAATTGACCAATGCATTTTCATTTCCATAACTTGCAGTGTGATATAATTCAAACTGTGAGAGGTGAATACACTTTTGCCTTTGCAACTTTCATAATATATAAAAGCTTTCTCAGTTTTCAGGAGATGGCAGGCAGGAGCTCTTCCTACACAGTCTATGAAAATGATGGAAAGGACAATTATATTTTGTTAAAAAACAAATATTAAGACACAAGGTAAAATTATGCCTGAGTGCATGGAATTTATTTTTTTCAATAAAGGCCTAGTAATAAAAAAGATGAAAGACTTATTAGTTGTTCTCAGTGGGAAAATGATTTGTGTTTTTTTATTATACTGTACAGATTGCTCTTCAATAACATGTATAGCAAAGTACTTGAACAGAACATAAGTATCACGTGAATCAAAATCTAAATAGCCTGTTGGGGGTGTATATAATAATATTCTAGGGTTTTTTTTTATAGAGCAAATACTCAAGTCAAAATAAGGCTACATTAATTTTACTCACTTGAACTGGACTGGGGTTTCAAGAGAGAGCCAAGGGAGAAGAATAAGCTATTGAATCTGTTCAAGTCAACGAGCATATCTCTAGATAGTTGAGGTTTTAAATTGCTTTCTTCATCCTCACCTCATTGGTGTTCATGCTATTGAGAGAAATGGCTTCAACATGTACTATGCTCTGATTAATTTCCATGGTACTTATAAATTTGATTCCATTATAAATTGCATTGAAAAAGTACTGTCTTCAGTTAAGATGGATATCTGTACATAAGTATGCATAAATTCATCAGCACTGACTAGCCTTGCAATATTTATTAAAACATATAATATTAATCTGCAGGTTCTGAAAGTGGCATAAAAATAGTCTGCATGCTAGCAGATAGGAAAAGTCAAACTATGTTACAGTAATACAGGTTTTCTTTTGTTTCAGCCAAGACACAGCACTGTGAAAAGAAACTAATGGCCTGATGCTTGCATTTCAGTATAGGCAGATTAGTGAATCCAAATTAGTGGTCTATTAGTTTCCCTATCCCCTGTTTTGTTCTAAGCATTCTGAATTCAAATTATCTAATTTAGCTATCAGTGCTAAAAGATGAAGCTAAATTTTCTTGGTGGACTAAGAGCCCTCTAAATAGGAGAGGAATTTAAAAAACTTAAACTCTAATAAGGAAAAAACAATCTTTTAGCCATCACTTTTACCTCCCCACCAAATAGAACAAAAAAGCTAAATACAAACTATTGAGTTCATAAAAAGGTTTACCTCAAATAAGATACAAATTACATCAGGAAGAATTTATCCCCCAAATACTTCAAAATGTAAATTTACTGAATTTTTAAACACAAATCAATGTGATGATAGTGGAAATAATGTCATGATACATTTCAGGAGTAAGGAGCTCCACATCATTTTTCTTCTCTGAATCGTACACAATCGTTTTGATTTTTTTATTTAATTTACCCACAGCTGGCAAATTCAGGAGATCTTAGAATCTGATTTCTTGGAATTGTGTTTTGGCCCTCAAAGTTTTGCAGTTGCTATTTTTAATATTTTATTGCAAGCCCCTCTGCATTCCAAGGCTGTTTCTTTTTCTTGTCCCATCATATAAATCTTCCCCTAAAATACCAGAGTTTGTTTCATTGCTGAATTTCCCACATGAAGGAAAATGTACCATGAAGAACATTCATGAAGTTTCTTATCACAAGAAAGCTGCTTTAGAAGTGAATATTCTATTTTTGAGAATCCCTTAAAAAAAAAAGAAAAGCGAAAAACACATGAAGTAAGGCTTTATCCTAAGTATTCCATAACAGTACATTTATGTTCAGTGTCCAAATGCTGACTCTTGTGTCCAACAACCAGAAACATTAGCCACCAGAATCTGAACACTTTCCTCTCTTTTCTGTTTCTGCTTTTTGTGATTGAGAAATCTCCATAAATATCCACAATACCACATTATTATCTTTTGAAAAATCCATCTCTCAACTCTCCTTTTCCATGATTTCAGAGAAGCTGTTAACCTGTTATGCTGATTGATCTTACATCTTCACTTTTCTGTCCATAGCTATCTGTTATGTCATTTCTTACATAGACCGCTCAGGATATGAGCCAACTTTTTGCTTTAATATTTGTAAGAAATATATTTCTTTGATATTGTCATTGCAATTCATGCAACAGAAACAAAACACACCAATAAACAGTTCTGGACAAGATGTTTTGGAAGAACTTTTTTTTTTGTTTGTTTATTGCATGTTTAGAAGAATCTTGTATTCTCTGTTGTCACTGCCTTTATTTCACTATGGGAGAACTACTCTGATTTTCTAATATAACTCTGACATTTGAAATGCTGAAAAAAGCCTAAATGTCTAAATATTAGCATTAATAAAGAATTATCTGTAACAAAAATGATTATTTGGGGATAATAATAACGGATTTGGAGATAAAGGCTGCATTTTAGAGAGCTATTACTGAGAGAAATGTTTCAAGATCCTTGTCTGAAACTGGCAGATGACTGTTTCTCCTAATGAAACCACAAAGTACAAAATTATAATATGTATGCCAGATTGTACTTTAAAGAATAATATGGGTAGATTTGGAGCTAGAAATGGAAAGTAGATTTAGTTTCTTCTGTATGTAAATTTTTCAAATCATCAAGAAATAATACCAAAATTAGTCAAACTAGAAACAAGCTACTCAATCTGTTCCTAGAGTAAAAAAAAACATTTCTAAGTGTTACAAGAGCTATCGTTTGTATTTTAAGTCTATTAGCAAGCAACAGGGTGCTTGAAGTATACTCAAGACTTGGAAAAAGCCATAATGTAGTACTGCCGGATTTTTTGTATGTTCAAGCTCAGTTAGGGGACAATACAACTTCTCATTAGGCTAACCAATGTTGGTTGTATTCATTTTCACAAAAATCTTATATCTCAAGATTTAGCAAAGATAAAGGAAATACCAAAGAAATAAGAGAAAAGCATCAGTGTATTTTCCTGATCAGATCAACGAGTTTTAAGGGAGACATAAGTTAATTCTGTCAAGTGAGGAAATAATCAAGCCAGCAAATAAGTCACATCAACTTGACCTGTTACACTGGAGGTACCTAATTTAAAAAATAAGCTTCTGGGTTAAAGTGTAATTTCTCATATAATAGGATAATTCAGAAATACCAATGTTTGCTGTAAGGAATATCTAAAATGAATTTTAACAAGCAAGAGGGGCGATTATAATTTTAAAGCTGCTGGCTATTCCATACTTAAAGCTTTCAATTCCAGCAATATTTTCAATGATGTCAGATAAAATTCAAGAATTAATGTTCTCTGATCTAATTGATCTGAATATTTACATTTTGTTCATTCTCATAAGACTCATAAGTACAACAATTCACACTTACTAAACACCCTTCCTTTATGTTTCTCTTTCTTTCTCTCTTTTGTGAGGTAGTGTGACACCTGACAGCTGCATACCTTAAAGAACAGTGAGACTACTGGCAGCTGCAGAAATGTGAAACTTCATAGACTTACATTAACAATTTTTCTAGGCAAGAAATTAAAAAATTTAGATTAAGAGAAGGGCTTCCAATAAACTTTTAAAAGCTGAACCTAAATTTCCAGGACTGCATCCTTTCTGGTTAGTTAGACCTTGTCTAACTGTTACTACACACACACATACCCACACACAGAGACCATCATCACTCTAGCAAAACCTGTGAAAGATCCAGTACTTCCTTGAACAGACATATGAGGAAAAGAAAAAAACCCCAAAACCAACAAAACAACAAACTTCAAAACCTGGGACTATCTGACAAAAGCTGTTGTTTGATATTAAGGTAATTGATTAAAAGACTAGCTTGAATTATCTTTAAAAAGTTCAACCCTAATCTGTCTATCAAATGTGCAATTGCCTCTGGACCTTTTCTTGTTCTTGTAAAATCTAAATCTGAATTTACTTTAACTTCATCTCTGAATAAAGTTACATGTTCTCCTAATGCAAGTGAGATCATTCAGTTTGCTGCTGCTTAAGCTCTTAGAAAGTTGACGTGAACCTGATTTCCAGCTCAGTAGTCACCAAGCTAACATGATATGGACTTATTGGCCAAACCAATCCATTTGCATAATGAATTTTTGACTGCTGTTAAGACCATTATCTTTCTGACTTTTAACATCTTCATATATGGGAGAGAATTATTACAAGTTTTATTTAAACTGAAAGAGAAATAAAACTTTTACATTAAAAATGTAGGCACATAAAGACTTAAAAATGCAGAAACATTTTTTCCTGCATTAAAAAATAAATGTTTTCTGTCAAAAGCCAAACTGGAAAGAAAATAAATAGGTATTTGTTAAAGCTATTTGACCTCTGATTTGTTTTTCTTCAGATCTAATTCATATCTAAATACTTTTGGCTTTCTTCCAAGAAAAAGTATTTTGCCCACTGTGAGGATTAATTAGATATTGCTAGCATTTCAAAGATGTGAAATATTCCTTCTCTCTGTTACCTCTCTCATTTACTCCTTGACTAAATTAAAATAACTGAAAGATTATAATTTTTCTTTCTTTTTTCTTTTCCTTTACTTTTTTTTTTAAGCATTATTCTAGAGCTATACATCCTATATACGAGGCAAAATAGTTCTGTGGTTTTGCATGGTGGAAAGGTATTATTTCACAAATGTGCGTCCCTTTATTTACCCTTCTCTGTCATCAACAGCAGAAAAGACTTCGACTGTTTAAATACCCCTCAGAAGTAACTAAACCAGCCCTGAGTTGTCAGCGCTGTTTTCACAGCTCCATACATGATACTATGAAGAAACCTTACTCAGAACATCTAATAATACCCACTAAAGTAGTGACGCCTCAAGATAAACGCACTAATCTAAGGATTGCTCTATACTGAGGGATAAATGAATGCCTTCTCTGTTCCACAAATTACATTCCCACTGAAACATGTAAATTCTTGCTGAGATACCCTGAAAAGTTTAGCAGGTAAGAAAAACACCATAGTTCCAGTACATGCCCTTGAAATTCTTCAAGCTGAAATTTTTAAGGAACACAGCATTTCAAATCTCAGTGGAAAAACTAAGAAGATAACGAAAATATCTTAGATTGAGGAGGACATCTGGGTCTTCTTTATTCACATTCTTAAAATAAAACACATGTTTAAAATATTTCTGAAGTGTTTCTAATGTAAGTAGTGGCTAAAACTTCAACCACTATCTTGGGTAAGATAAACCATTGTAATGAATAATCTAAGAACAGAGATAACTGAACACAAGACACACTGGTATTACGATTATGTACATTGTGCCACAGGCTAAAGACCAAAATTTAACTTCAGCTGAAACTTTCTTGAAACCAGTAGGGACCCGTGAGAAAAATTTTAAAAAGAGAAATGTCTAAACAGTCAGGTTTTCCACATATTTCATAAAGAGATTTTTCTAAAAGATACCTGCTGGATAAGAAGGTAAAACAGCTTTCCTTCCTACCCTTCCCACGTAACAGAATAATAGAAGAGCAGGTCAAGCCTCTTTTACAGCAGTTATTTTGTAAGAAATGGCACTGACATGGAACCTTTTAGTGCTACTTACCATTTGCTTAGCAGTTCTGTAAAGTAGCTGGTCCATGAAGTTCTGTTCAGAGGTACACAGGGCTTGGTAGCTCAATTGCAGGCAAAGTAAGCTATCCAGAATGCATAATTGGCATTAGGGGAACACAAAACTATTTAGAAAACACTTATCTGATGTTTGGCTGCTTTAATGAAAAAGTAACATAACTAAGATATTTATTTTAACAGCAAACCCCAAGATGATTATTTATTGATTATTTAATGGGTATTAAAGAGTCAAACTCAACCCCACAATACTCTTTTAATAAGTTCTCTTAGTATGTCCTTTAAAAATGTGGTCATGCTGCTGGCCAACAGGCAGCAAATGCCAAACACCACAGCCTCACATTCAGTTAAATCTGATCTTCACTTTTACATTCCACACTCCCCAAATGAAATTGGAAGCTGAGATACACCTACTCTCACAACCTCAAACTTCACTTATTATGCTTCCAGGAACACTGCTGGAAGTCTTAAATCATGTTAAAGTTGGTCTCTAAATAGGATTTTCAAACTTCAGAAGAAATGCATAAGCAGTGTAATGCTTTTTCTTATCTTGTATCACCAGTGTTTACATTAATTTCAACAAAATAATCTCTAAAAAGCAGAGATTTTATAAATTAGCAACACAGTACCCATTGGAATCCATTCTTCAGATCATCTATAGGCTTTGCATTAAGAAGAGGGGAAAAAAGGAATATAAAACAATGTAAAAATTAAATTGCTGCCTGAAGCACTCAGGGTAATGTGAGTATCGATATCAGACTTTTTTTAATGAAAAGCAACTTAAGGAAGTACTCTACAAAGCGGATCAGCTAGGCTGCAACTGAATAACGTAATGGGCTTTTACTGCACTCTTTGCTCCTTTTGACTAGCATTTCTTTGGATTTACAGGACTTTCTCAGAGGTCTTTTTCTTCAGAGCTCAGGATTTGGGGGTTTCTTTGCTTTTTACCCTCATCCCCTGCAAATTACTTTTGCCATGTCATGGGACCACAGTTGTTTATTGTGAAAAGTCACTAATGCACAAATGACCCTGACACCTGGAGCACTTATAGCCTCATGTTAAAATCCAACTATATAAAAAAATCTTCCCAGGATATCGATTCACTGGCAGTGTTTGATTGTACCCTGGAGGCAGGTGACAGCTAGGAACTGGATTCTTTCTGTTTTACACTTCTTATTACACAAACCAAATAAATCTTCTCCAAATGAATTCACTTTTTTCTCCCTTCTCTACTATGTGATAGTTTGTCACTGAACAATCTTTTGCTGTCTCCTTCTGGGATACTGAAACAAAAACTATCATAATCTGAATAACAGTAAATTACTAAAGCCTCAGTTTAGCTGTAAGTTAGTAGTAGCATTCATTGTGCTTTACAGATTTTTGAAGCTGCCAGATCCAAAACATAACTTCTTTAATATTTATCACACTTTTCTTGTGTTACTCTAATTATCTCATTTTGAAAAACATTTCCACTAACTAGAAGCATTGGCAACACCTGCAATATCAGCTTTCTTGTACTGTGACCATAAATGTAGCAAGCAGGCCTCAGGGATAATTAAATGAGATTTTAGGGATCCAAATAGTCTAGGATATGAATGTTTCAAAGAAAACCTGCAAGAATTCTTCAAAAAAAATCTTTGTATCTTGACCCAAATTACATTAACCAGCCAGCTTCCTCAGGATGAAAAATAACCTCAGACAGACTCATTACCTAATAACCACAGCAATAAGAAAAGCAAAGGTTTCCAGAATCTGACTGGCTTCATGTCCTGAAGACTCTAACACCGAACATGAGATTTTGGTTTTTCATTTAAAAATTTAATTCAATTTAGAGTGTAAAGTGCACTGTGCGTATCAATGTGGTCTTCAGATCACAGTCATCTTAAGAAAAAGTCTGCAGGAACAAATAAGCAGTGATCCCAAAGGACAGAAATAGCCACAGGAGTGATCAAGTCAGGAATATTTGGACATTCAAAACTAGTTGCCAAGGTTACCTTTTTTCTCCTGCTATTTCTCTACTGTCTTTTAACATCAGTTTCACTTTGTACCTAGCCCTGTGATCTTGTCATCTGCCCTCTCTCACACCTTTTCTGTTCACTTATGTCTGCCTAAGTCCCTGCCACCAGATAACTGCATATTTAATTCAGCTTTCATGGCAACAAGAAGTATCAATTTTATTTTTTTTTTTATCTTGAAGCCTTTTTTCACTTTACATCTGTCATCTTTTTTTCATGGCTTGGTATCATATATGTTTTGCAGTCTCTCTGCGCGCCCAGATAAGTTTGATGGTCAAACACAGGAAATGGCTTCTTTACAAGGAACCTCTGGGTAATTAGGACTCTTCAATCTGTTTAATAGACAGGTTTAAGTAGTCTACAAAAGAAAGTTTCAAAACTGTGGCTTATGTGTGTCCGTACAGGTTGACTGGTCACAGACTATTCCAAAACAATGTGCTACCAAATGAGGCCTCTAGGAAGAAGGCCGATCAAAAGGCAACAGTCCTTCCTACAGCTGGCAGCAGATTTGGAGAACCTTATCAAGTATACTATAGGCAGGAAAATGCATACAGTATTTCTTCTGTTCATAGTCACCACTGGAGACAGAATGTGGACGTGGTTGCAGCCAAATCTGTTCTTCATGAGTATAGACAATGGTAACCACAATAGGATAATTCTCAAGAGACCAGCAACACAAGAACTTCTCAGAAATAATCCTGCCATGTTCCATTGCTCAAAACACAAATAAAACTCAGATAGCAACTAACTTTACAATCAAAACATATTTACTTGAATGGAAGAAAACATTCTTTCATTGCGTCTTTTTCAATTTTTTCCATGCCCAAGTCTTTTTTCCATATTCTCTCACTGTTGGAGTATTAGAACTTGTCACCACATATGAATTAGAGGTTATTTGAACTGACTAAGACATTTAGTGTACAATGACAATTTATGACCTTCTGTCATCAGTTCTGTCTTAATATTATGTGTATATTTTAATTCAGCTCTTTCAAGTGCTATTATTTAAAAAAATAATGGAAATGATTGTAATTTCCTTTTTTTATTCACGCTGTCTTTCAATTATGCTACTATATCACAACAGTTCTCATTTAATATAAAGCATAAACATGTAAGAGGAAAATATGCAGCTAGAAGAATATTGTGTTACTAGAAACAGACAAGTTGCTCATGCTTTTCCCCTTACATTTTGAAGACGCATTTGTCACAGGAAGCTGTATTAAGCCTGAGATTATGGTAATCAGAAAATAGGAAGGATTTCTGTCCCATGTGCTCCATTTGCCTTCTGTGACTGTTCACCACATCTGCCTAAAATACAGGGTTAGAGGTAGTTTTAAAAAGGTCCTGGCTGGTCCTTCACTGCAGTTGTTGGAACTAAAGGATCATTAAGGTCCATTCCAACCCAAAGCATTCTGTGATACTATGAAATCCTAATTCTGTTTCAGTAATTTACACTTTTGAAACTAGGCTAAGCTCTACTTTCAGTCTACATGTGTCATCAACCAGTACTTCAGACTCGAACACTGAAGTTTTCTGCCTTGATTTTATAATATACGCAAGGTTAACATAAACTCACTGATGAATTTGCTCCAAGGTTTCCAGCAAGAAAGTGGAAACCCACAGACACTTTGATTAAGTTTTGGCTTGGTTACCATAGCAGGAAGCACTTGGATGTTCAAATGAGTACTTAGAAAGTTTAGTAGAGCTTTTGAAGCAACTCAAAAGCCTTTAACTTTCGTTTTCCCTGAAGGGGAGGGAAGGATAAAAAATTATAAGTAAAAGTTCTGAAATGAGGACAACCTGTGAAGGGAAGAAAGCATAATATGGGATTATTTAAGGAAAGACTATACATTACACTGAAGCATTAGCGAAGTAGAATTAATGTTGCTGAGGCCAGTTTACTCTGGATATTCTCTTGTTACTCCTCATCACAGAGAAATACCCATACAATACAGAAAGATTTGTCGCTATCTGTGTTTACAGAGATACACACATATGCGCATGTGCTCAGAAGCATGTATTTATAGTTATACATAGTTATACAAAAAAGCCAGATTCTACAACCTTTACTCCTGCAGAGAAGCATCTATGAATTTTACTTGAACAGATGACAGTTCCTTCACATCAGTACTTTTCAAACAATGAAAATACTATCTCCTGTTGAATTTCCTATAAACCTCTCTCCTTGCATGCAGCCACTAGTCAAGGATGAGAAACATTCAACAGTTCCTTAGTCTTTTCATAGATAGACCGAAAAAGGGCTGTAACTACTACTTGCAGACTAAAAAGTTCACTCTGCCTCCTCAAGGAACTAAGTTGTTTAAGCATTTAAAAGCAGTTAGCTCTGCTAACTAAACATCTACAGTCACTTCTCATTATCCTTCCCTGAGGAATTCAGCTGCTCACAGTTATAAATCCTCATAATTTGTTAGCATTTATTTTCATTTTAACTGCATTTCCAAGTTAATTTTATAATTAAGCATTTAAAATATAAAGACTCATGCTTTCCTCTTTTTCACCCTGAGAATCTCTTTTTGACCCTTCCTATGACCCTTGGGTGTTACAGCCCACATGGTAAGAAAGCTGTCTTGCATCAATAGAAGTCACTCCACAAGGAACAGTGGCTGCACAAGTTGTCTTTATAGGAGCTGAAGCTTAACCTACCTTAGTTCAAGTCTAAGAACATTTTTAAATGCTTACCATGTAACTTGATAAATCTCAGTGCATTACCCCTTTTCCATTTGTTAAGTTGGCACATCACAGAAGCAGCTTAAACCTCTTCAAACTGAAAGAAGCAAATCTGTAGCCCCAAGAAAGGGTGCCTAATGGCATTAGTATATAACTTAAGCTAATAGGTGTTCTTCAGCCCCCAAGAAAAGGTAGCATAGCACAATAGACCTGTTGTGTAGCAATATAATGAATATTATTTGACATAGTAGGTTTTATAGTTCTGTGTTGTCCTATAAACAACAATACAACTAACAACCATTACAGAGGATGCAATGCATAACTATATGGTATTCTAAATTTGTCTTTCTTGAAAGAGTAACAGTTTAAACTCTTCCTATATTAAAACCACTGAAATGTGAAATGTCTGTTATAATGTCAAAAATAATGCACTTTTTCTTAATTCCAAAAAGCAACATCCCATTAGGTTTTTAGGGCTGGTGGCAGTCTTTTATGTGACATTTATGCCATTTAACTCTACGTGTAATTTTGTGTTCCTTGTTCTGACCATATAAATGCTTTTTAATTAGAAAAATAGAAGGGAAAACCACACAAGTGATTTATGAACTGTTTACTATTGTTAGGTGGCTTGAAAATTCAGTAAAAGGGTCTTGACTTACACCAGCCAGGAATCTAACCCTAAACCAGAAAACCACCCCAGACTCTTCCACTGTGCCGTGTGAAGAGTTACTGTGATTTTTCAAAAATACTTTTGGGGAAAAAAGGGGGAGTTTTGCTGTATGAACTAAAGCTGCATTTCTATTTCACTGGCAGTGGAAAGAAAAAGTCCTACAGGACATTTTTTTATTGAATGATTGGTAGAGTAAAACCTATCCCCTTATAACCATGACTAGACATGAAATGACGGGCAACGTGGGCAGCTTCCCACATGACGAAACACTTAAACAGATGGCATGAAAAAGTGGAGTTTCCAAATAGTTTTAAAAGACTGTGCAGACAAAACAGTAATCTAATATGGAATTAAAAAAAACAAAAACCAAACCAAAATCCAGTATTCATTGATTTGTTTAATGGCACAAATGTCACTTTTATAAAGTAATCCTTCGCGACCACTTCAGCAGGTCAAAGATACTGAAAAAGTGCAAAAAATGATGTAACAGTGTTCTTATTAAAAAAAGAAAATCAAAACAATGCCCCACAAAAAGCAACCATACAAACAAAAAATCTCATTTCTATTTTTTTTCTATGGTTTTCCTTCCCTCAGTCATCCCACCCATAACCATAGACAGACTGATTTTTGATCACATGCCCATGCTGGCTTAGTTTTTCTTCAATAATTTTTCTTGCTCCCTCTTCTACTCAAAGGACAATGTTATTCAGCTGTTGATTATTCCTGGATTATTCCTTTCATTAGGTGGCACATCCAAGCCCTGGTTCTTAGTACCCCCTCAGAAAAAGAATCACATAAGTACAGCACCTACAAATCCATGTAGCCGTAAGGCCTTTTAATATGGGGTTTAACTTCAAGTATTTTCACAAATGCAGACAAACATCTGAATCTCTCACATAAGCCAGATGAGTCTGTTATTAAAATAAAAAAGAAAAAAGAAAGAAAAAAGTATGTAACAGTATATAGCATTTGTAACTGAGTTTACAACTTCTTCACATACTGATGAACAACCAAGTCATTAAACAGCAACAGAGTCCACTTGGGGAAAATAATTTAATTTATTGTTAGTGATTTAGAGTAGGATAGTAAGAAATAAGAACAAAACTAAAAAACACCTTCTCCTTACCCCTCCCTTCCTCCTGATTCAAATTCACTGCCAACTCTTCTACCTCCTCTTCCCAGTGCAACACAGGGGAGCAGGGAATGAAGACTGTGGTCAGTTCAACATATTATCTCTACTGCTCCTTCCTCCTCACACTCTTCCACTGCTTCAGTGTGGGGTCCCTTCCATGGGACGGGGTCCCTTCCATGGGACAGTTTCCCACAAATTTCTCCAATAAGGGTCCTTACCATAAGCTGCAGTTCCTCACAAACTCAACCGCTGTAGATTCTTTCCATGGGGTGAAGTCTTTCAGGAATAGACTGCTCCAGGGTGGGGTCCTGGTGCCAGGAAAACTGCTCCAGCATGGACTTCTCTCTCCACAGGGCCACAGACCCTGTCAGGAGCCTGCTCCTGTGGTGGCAATCCATGGGCTGCAGCTTCCTTCAGAGCACAACCCCCTGTTCCGGCATGGGGTCCTCCATAGGCTGCAGGTGAGTATTTGCTCCACCGTAGACCTCCATGGGCTGCAGGGCCACAGCCTGCCTCACCACTGACTGCGCCACGGGCTGCAGGGTGACATCTGCTCCATTGCCTGGAGCATTGCCTCCCCTTCTGCTTCACTAACCTAGGTGTTCATAGAGTTGTGTCTCTCACATATTGTCACTCCTCTCTCAGCTGCTGCTGTGCAGTGGTTTTTACCCTTAAATATGTTATCCCAGAAGCACTCCCACCATTGCTGGCTGGCTCAGCTTTGACCAGACACACCCAGTGGTGGATCCATCTTGAAGCTGACTGGCACTCACCCTGTCCCACATGGGGGAAGTCTCTTGTGCCTTCTTGCAGAAGCCACACCTGCAACTCTCCCTCCCCCTGGAAAAACCTTCCCACATAAAGCCAATACAAGTGCAATCCAGTAAATATGTCACAATGTTGATGTGATCAACTTCATTAATATAGGATTTTGAAATCTACACTGAAATAACACTAATATTTGTCAAAACCTTGTAAAAGATAAGAAATTCTCAGATATATCCTTCTTTTTTTTTCTGTAAGTATGGTCAAGGTTTTCTGAAATGTTATATTTGCATATTATCTCCATTTTATCACATTGCAATACCACACACATGAAGCAAGTAAAGAGAATAAAGTAAATATTTTATATCTAATAGTTTCACTTGGTTTTCATATAAATTATTTGGCTACATTGCAGGGGTACGGCATTGCACTGAATCAAAGTGCATCTAAGTCAGGGGAAAGATACTTATTGATTGCAATAACCTTTGCATAAGAAATGGAGTGAACTCACCAGTCGTAAATTCACAAAGTGATTAGTTTGAAAAAAACTCCAAAAATTGTAGAAGCTAGAATTTCTTTCAAATATTTTGCCCAGCTCATTTCTTTATTAGTAATAGATTTTAAAATAGTTTAATGCAATGCATTTGAAGATTAATTATTTGAAAAGCAAATGTTTCAAATAGATAACATGCAGTGGGACCAATGAAAAAAAAAAAAACATTTTCTTTCATATATACAGCAAAAATTGTCATAGCTTCATGTAAAAATGAAATGTTTTTGTGAGCCTTTATTAATGGAAAAATTTTGATAACAACAACAAATCTGTGCAAGCAAAATCAGAAATTTGAACCCCTGAGAATTTGCCAGTTATATCATATATGTTGCTATAATAATTAAATGGAAGTGGGCTTGATAATTCAGGCCTTTAAAATCAATACAGTGACAATCAAATATCCCCAAATTAAAGATCTGGTTGCTGCTGCTGGGTTGTGTTTTTTATATACCACTTGATTTCACTCTTGCTTTGAGGAGTGTGTTGGAAGCTCTGATGAAGAAGGTGAAGGGAGGGAATATAATATGTAATCTTATTCAAAACCAAAGGCTATATATTTCTCTTTGGTTTTGGAGAGCCAAGGACAAGGGATACCAGCTGAGACAGTTACAGTAAGAGCTGTAAGAACTACATTATAAAAGAACACTACATCTCCAAAGTCAAACAATGTGATATTGTGAAATATCAAAACAATTGCATCTGCTCCCTCTTACTTGCAGCACTGGAATCTTGTGGGAATTGAATATGGAAAAAAAGCCCTCCTGGGGCCTAGGATATTATTTTCTATATTATGTAGAAAAGGACTTTCATCCCCTCTTATTTCCTGCTTGTACAACTGTGGTATGCTTGCAAAACTGTCTGTGGTCATGCAGTTAAAAGTCATTGCCATAATGCATCCACAAGGAGTTTTAGAAAGCAGTCATGGGCACATCATACGCTGTGTGCCAGCTTCTTATGTAGCTCTCTCTCTGACTTCCTGTAGTCTGCATGTGAAAAACTGATGCAAGCTGTTGTGGCTGCTTATGAAGGTACTAGACACGCTCAGCTATGAGGAACCTTATGTTTCTTCATAGGTCTTCTCCAGCAGCTCATCATTACACAAACTGCAAGCACACAACTTTGGTGGTCTTATGCTCAGCCTGGGTGTAAATCTCAAGATGAAAAGTACATTTAGCTAGAGAAACTCTGGTCTGTAGAGACAAGGAGTTCAGTTTTTCTGTTTCCATTAGCCCCCTTTGGCAATGAAGAAGCACTAAAAGAAGCAGTTTGATCTCAGAAGAGGGACACAGAGGAAAAGAAAATATCAGGGGATGGAGGAAACTGCTGTAAGGAGAAAGAAAGGATGTCATCCGTTAGAAAAGCCACACCAACCTCTGGAACAGTCCAGAAACTGGAAAGTATAAAATCATTTAGTCATCTTTCCATTATGACCACATGAAACATTGCACAAAATTTGACCCCTGCTCTGCTGGAAATGTCAACAATCTAATTGCAATCTAAGCAAAACAATGCTTGCTTGCTTGCTTTCTAAAATAGCAAGATGTGGCAAGCCTTGTGAAACATATGCAGTAGAGGAGCGATGAATACTTAGACCTCCGCCAACGCCTTGAATCACACCACCTCAGCAGCCAAAGCCTGAATTCTGAGTCCCCAGTGATTTTTGGTTTGTCATGAGTGGTAGTGAATTCAAGGAGAGAAAACACTTGGACATTTTAGCAGAGAGGTCCTCACAAATTTAAGTGATACATGTACTAAAATGTTCATATACAGCACTGATGGGGTTTTATAGCTTGGCCCACTGGTATCTTTAAACCCAGGACCTCTGACCTAAGGTTCAGATTCCTGAGATTAAATCCAAGGAGGACTTGTAATAACTTTTCTTCCAAAATTTGGTTTTCTGAAACGATCACATTACTGTTCTTCACACACCTGGAATTTCAGCCTGATGCACCAGAAATGCTAAGCAATGTCAGCTGCAAATAAGATTCCTATATACAACAAATTCCCACCTCAGTAAATTAAATAAGCATTTTCCATTCCAGAAATTCATGCTTCCTGCATCTCTAAATGATTGTTCAAAACACGTTCCTGGAAAATGACATTTCTAAATCTTAAAAAATTACAATAATTTTTTTCCTTCATCCTTCCCACCCCAATTTCGGCCAAAATAATTCAATCGCAGGTGTGAATTTAGAGTTAAAAAGGGTCATATTCAGTAATTCCACCTTTTCAACATCAAAATTTAGAAATCATAATGTGTTGCAAGGTGGCATTTAGGAAACAAATACTATTAAAATACAAAAATCAACTTTTTCTCTCTAACATTTTTTAATGTAATCAGAATTTTATATCTCATTGAAAATGCTAGGAACATTTTCATTATGTCTATTATTCAGAAATACCTATGTATATGTCCATGTGTGTGCTGCCAAACAGGGGACTTTCAGAGAATGTTTCTCACTTAATGTGGACATATGAATGTACCTATGACTTCCTTCTTCACACTCATGTTTCAATTTTCCTTTCCAACCAATTTCAAATTAGTTTCTGCAACATGAGGAAACCATGCTCTGTCGTAAGAGTTTTCATGTCTTGCCTATTCTTCACATAACTTTGTAAAAACATAGTAACTAGGGAATAACAATTTTACAGCACTCATACATTTTAGCACTTTGACTGCTAAATTATTCACTTACAGTAGCGTGGTCTTAAAGCAGTATACAGCCAGGGCAATGCACAATTACCTGAAATTCTGAGGGGTTTAGACTTTTGAAGGTCCTATTTTCAACACCAGAGATTTAGGCAACAGTTTTCATTTATTTTGATAAAAATACTTTCTCAGCCTGCAAGTTTCTCAGTTGACAGAAGAATTATGTGGAAGTGTGTGTGATTGTGTGTCCATGAGTATGCAACACTGATTAATACATCAGCAATCTGCAGACCATGCTTTGGTTACTTCTTACAGTAAATTGCAGCAAAATCACCATAATCCACGGTCCTCAACCACTAACAAAAGCTCATGAAAGTAAGCAAGATGCATGCATTAAAAAAAGGCATTCACAGGAATAAGAATGATAAACATATACACAAAGGTTTACTAATACTGTGGCTTTTATCAAGAGGTTGCTATCAGCTAGATAAATCATCTGCATTCTATTTTATCAGGCTTTCAAATGTAATTGATACCACCCATCTAGACCACACAGGTCTATACTTCAGGCAAAATCAAAACAAAGCTGTGTGGTCTAGTTTGTTAGCACTGTAAAGACAACTTATTGTTAACCTTAAGATAAGCCACTGCATTTAAGCCTATTTATAGCCAACTTCAGTAAATATGCCTTGATTCTTTTCTACTTCCCAGGTTGAAATCACAAAAGCTGTCACAGGAAGGTGTAAATTATACTTCTTTACATGAGTAAATCCCTTTGCATAAGGGATGGAGTACATTTCAGCTGAAAACAGTGAGCTATTTCACTGCTGTCTTCTCTCAGGATTTTCACTACAGAATAGAAGAGTGGGCAGTTTAATTTTGATAAAGCTGTCAGTGGAAGTCATTGAGGAGTCACAGACCTTGACCACCCTACTTTTATGCCAGAATTGCCTACTTTTAAAAGCTCATACTAGCCCTTCATTCCAGGTAACAAAGAACTATAAAAGGAGATTCTAGCTTGTTTGTGATCTCATTTGCTCTAAGAAAAGCAGTTAAAATAGCTTTCATTCACTTCCCATAAAAGAGAACCAGTAAAAGGAAGAAGAGTACTTTATGAATTCAGATATTTTGCTGCTCTCACGGAACCAAACCAACCGGTTTCCAAATAGAGAAATAATAGTAATAATTAAAAAAAATCTATGTCTGAAAGCCTATCTAGGTTTAATTTTCATAATATTCACAACAATGTAAATTTATTCTCTGCCCTGGTACCTTATTTCTTGGCATATTCCTTACCCCCATACATTCACTGCTGGTGGAGCTACCCCCAGTATAGCCAGTGTAACAACAAAGAGAATCAGCCTTCACAATGCTAAAGAAAATCGAAATAGCTTAAAGTAAACCCATCTTGTTACAACAGAAAGAGCTTTCTCAAATGGCCCAGAGCTATTGAAGACACCTAAAATGATTGCTTGGGAAAGGAGAAGGGACCTAGCTCTAGATCCATCCCTCAGGTCTTTCTAATAAATCAGAACATCCTTAGCTGAGTTTCCTGGTGCATGCTGGCATGTTTTGGAAAGCCTGGATGGAGGCCAAATAACAGTTTACAATTCTTTTTTCACAATTGCAACTGGTCAAGGAGGTTGACTTATGTCAATTTATAGCTTATGCCCCAGGGCTTCTTATTAGAGAGCAGGTTGTGCTGCGAGCTGGGTGATTGATAGTGAGTTAATGGTTCCGTTGTCTGCAATAATGCAGAAAGAACAATTCGCATGTGTCAAATTGAGCATGAGCTTTATCACCGAAGTGCTGTGCTTCTAAGTGGTGCTGTCACTAATATTCCTGAAAAGAACAGCAACCAGGACCCGAGGCACTAAGATGAGTCTTTTGATATCCATGCTATTAATACTTCTGTTAACTCCCCAAGGTACAAAAGTTACAGAAGAGGGCTCATCAGAGTTGTTACGATGAACACATTAGGATAGATAGAAGAAGGGGACTTTTTCACCTTGCCTACAGTAGTGTTGGGGAAGGGGGTTAGTTCCCCACTGCAATAAAGTGCTTACAATCAGGCACTCAAAATACTTCTTACAACTGTTTTAACTATGTTTTATTCAATGCAAGCACTGCCTTGTTTCCACCTGCTTTACCAGGCCTACAACACTAGACTTCTTCCATGACACTACCCTTGACTGAAGCGACTGGCAGTGTGAACACCAGTGAGAGTGGCTTAAAATTCATACACGTCTACTGAAGAGAAGGAGTACCCATCACTGTTCCTAGATCAGTTTCAGTTCCAACTTTGGCAGGTGAGGAATTTCAGATTCACTGTCATCATTCTGCACTCCTCTTCGAAACTATTTACAGACACCAGGTCTTCTGGATTCTACAATGTGTGTTAGGTACAAATGAGGGGCTGGAAATTGTTGTTGCACTGGTTTCCACCTGCCTACAGAGATTTCTTCATGTGATATAAAACTACTCTTTTTGGAACAATATTGCAGCCACTCATGCTGGTCCCCATGTGATGCCTTCGAGTGGCTGGAAATGTCAATAACTGTAAACTCAGAGGTGGAGAACTACCCATCTGTCCTACGAAGGGTGTTATTTGGTGAAAAAGGCAAAAAGCCTCAGCATCCCCTATTTTCTTGCTCTGTGCTAAGACTGCGATTCACTGAATTTTCCTAGTGACCTTAGGAAATTCCCAGACTGCTGTAGTTATATGCCCCATCATTGTATTTTTTTTAATGACAGTGTAAGATGCGAAACTTACTATGGCCCTAAATAGAAATGAAATTTAAGTTCCAATGCTAGCTTCACAATTTTTGACCAAAATAAAGTCACCAAATTACGTACACTGGAATCTTGCTCAAATTAATCTTCAGTGCCATTACCTACTCTCATTAGGCTTCTTCTAGTCAAGACTGCAGGGGCTTTGAAGACCAAGAAGTTCCAATTTTGAACCTTCACTGGTAATTATAACAGCAGAGAGCTGCAAGGAAAGACACAGCAAATATACGGAATTTGGATGAAAAAGTAGTGTTGACCTATTTCTGCCAAGATGTCCTGGAAATATTCTGCCCAGGACTTTTTGCAAAGAATTATATGGTCCAGTACTGTGTAGAGTGTTGGATTGGTACATGAAATTTCCTGTGTGTGCACTGACCACCTGTGAGCACAGGCACAGCAGAGGTGTTAGATCCAGACTGCATTTTGCTCACAATACCCAAAGTTATCAATTTCTGCCCAGAAAACAGGTTCAGACAGGCAGAAGGGACATATTCATGGAAACCTACATGGATGATGTTCCTAATAAATACCATTGTCACAGTTTGTGTTTCATCTTTATTTGCCATTGGAATTTTACATACAATATTCCACTATGAAGAAAGGCAGCCCTGACATGTTTTTACAGACAACATAATGTACAATTGTGTGGGGCATAAAAAAATCTGATTTGAAGCCCCTGATGTTGGCATTACTGGAACAGCCAATAACAGAAAAAACTTTTTAGAGCTGACACTGAAATTTTCACACAAAGCTGCATAGAAGTTATGTCTGAATAAAAACCACAGGATCCTTCGTATGTAAATCCTCATGTGCTCAAGGTGATAATCTCAAAACCATATGCTTCTGGAGAAGGTGCTGACACAGATTCTCTCAAACTGTGTATTTCATTTAGTAATTTGCAACAGAGCAAAGTACATGGTAAATGCTAATGAAACATAATGACACTGGTGCTTTCCGTAAAGATGCAAACGGCAGCACATAATACCAGAAAAAAAAAATCTGTCCCAGTTACAATTTTTCAGTCATCACCAGTGGAAGAAAAACAAGCTGCTATTGCATATCCGTGTTTAGCTAATATTATCACTATTTATGATGGCAAAGAAAGGAAACCTCAACTTCCTACCAGAAGGAAGCTAGTGTCTATGTAAGTCAAAAGAAGAACTTGCAAGGGATTAAAGTAGATGAGATGGTAGTAAAATAAACACTGCTAACAATTTGTTTGACATAACTTCATCTTCATAACTTTACCTGTCAAGTCTGAAAAGTTGTCTATATTTTTCTGCTTTCTACAGATTCTTACATGAAATCTGTTCATTTTACAGAAATGTATATCTGGAAGCAGTCTAAGATTTACTTGAACTATGCCAAAGTCTATAGGACTACAAAATCTGGAATAGTTTCTTGACATAAATAAGGATTTTCTTAATTGAACCTTCATAATTTATAAGGTTTTGATTAATTACTCATGCAGACAGAAGCAAGGCTGTATGAAAAATTACAAAAAGTCTCCTTTCAGAACAGTTTATCCTGATAAACAAGTTGAGATTTCTTTAACCATTGTCCATTATTAGAATGCTGGTTTGGAATTTAAGAATGTAGAGGCTTTTAGTTCATGTTCTGTGATAACATTAAAAAAGCTAAATTCCCAGAACAACAGAATTTCCTTTTCCGAATTTGATCATCTGCTGATGCATTAGGATGACATGCAGATATATGCAATGCATAGTGAATTCTCATTTTGCTTTACCATCTAGATATCAAGAACTGCAAGGAAGCTAAGACAACCTCAGTTCTGGTCTAGCATTTCTGCAGCTCCCAAATAAAGCAAGTGAAAGATTTCTCTCTCTTCACAGTAGTTTGCTTTTAAAAGTTAGAATAGATAATTGCCTCTTGGCAGTGCTAATAATGTTAGGACATCACCTTAACATAACAACTTTAATTGTACAGCCATAACCTTTCACCCCAATTATGTTCAGTCTTGGTTTATTTATTACTGCTGCCTGGTGCACTTTCAGTAATGGGCTTTTGCCTTGTGTTTTTCTAACAAAATATTTTATACTCCATATATATTATCATTTAATGTCCCTTGATTAAGGTTCTTTCTCCCTGACAAGTCTAAGTGCAATTAAAGTGCAAGAAAGTCCTGAGAGAGCTACTTGTTTCAATTTTATTTGTCCATCATGGTTTTTCCTTCTCCCTTGCTTTTATATCACCTCCCATCTGTGAGGAAAAGAAGTCCTAAAATGATCCTATGAAGACATAAAACTTGTTGAGTAAATAATTTAATGTGGTATCAAGTGACAAACCCAAGACAGATCAAGCTGAATATAGTGTGTGAGCTAAACTAGTGCACATTAATTGCAGAGTTAAACCAAACCAGAACAAAACACTTTTTCTCAAAACAGTTGGTATCTTCATCTGTTCATTAAGTCTAAACTTGATTTCCCATCTCCGGCATTACACTGACTTACTGCACGGACTTTAATCATGATGACTTCAGTATAATTACTGACTGTATTTATTCCTGAGTTATGGGAATGCATGAGCTCAGAATCAGAGAACATTTGTTTACTCCTTGCTTTCTTTCAAGGATCTTTTTACCATAGCATTTTTCTACTCTTGTTTGGAGATTTCATTCAAAATACTCAAAATACGATGACAGAACATACCCACTTTCCCATACTAAAGGCACAATACCTAAGATCAATTAATGTTTAATGAGGCTCTGATCATGTCATCCTGCAATATGCAAGTTCAAACTGCACCCACATGGAACTTGTTTTACCACAGAGGGCCTTTAAAGAGGCACAGTGGTTCACTGTTGAGCTGTAAGTAAGGATATTTGGTCCCTAGATCACAGTTAATCTAATGTCTGTGCCTATATGCATCAGACCAAAGGCACGGACAATCCAGCAACTAACCAGTGACAGAGAGACCTTTTACTGAATTGTCTGAGATGACTATTTTGTTCAAACACCACTAGCAGAAAAAGAATACAGCCCTGAAGTTATGAAATTGCAGATGTAGTTAACATAATTTTTTTGGCAACAAGTTTAATTCAAAAGGATTAACTAAGTGTATTCATAGATATTTAAACCAATCAAATCTAGAAGCCATTTCCTGTATTAATTTTCCAGCTAACTTAATTATACAGCCCCAGGCTCTGGCTCGTGATCAATTAACAGAGCGGTAAAAATCTGGAGCCCAAGTCTACCACATATTAATCACCACATCTGATGTAAGGAAAACAGTCTTTATTGTGGTTTCTGGATTTGAAATCAAACCAGTAACCGCAGATAATGTAGCTGTACTCCAGTACAAAAAAAAAAAAAAAAAAAAAAAAGTTTTTTTTTTTTTTTAATTAGTATTTCTCATGACTTAGTAATGTGGGGGAATGATAGATCGATGTGTGCGCAACAGAGCTGGAGAATACTTAAAGCAGAACAATGTGTTCATTGAAAACTACTGAGAAAAATTTTGCACATCTGCATATCTAGAGGAAAAAAGTTCACTAATGCTGACCACTACATAATATTTTCTATCTGATACTGCAACTGCTTAATTCTTTTCCTTTTCTGATGCAAAAACTGCCTAGTTGATGCTCTCCCAGCAAATTAATCATAACTCCATGATGAGCAACTTAGCCACGGCTTACCAATTTGAACATGCATTAGCTTTCTGCCCACATACTTCTCAAGTTCAATAGTGGTTTGTTAGGACAGCAGAGCATGCAATTCTTGTTCAGATTTTATTTATCTGTCTTTGCAAAAGAAGTATGCCAATATCAAAATAATAGTCTGCAGTGAATTACCCAACAGCTGAGGCAATCCTGTGAGTTCACTGTAAATGCTGGTGGGTTAAGACTTGTTCAGAGGGAAAATGCTACCACTAAAGTACAAATGGACTCTTCTACAAATAAGTAACAAGAGTATAAATAGCTTCAGCAACATGTGGGGGGAAACAACTTTTGCGTTGGCAGAACTTTTCTGTGGTCAAGCTGATGCATACTGTGAATATGCAACAGCTTACCAGTGAATAACCAAAGAAGAGAATCCACAGAAATAATGGGGAATTAAATAGCTACAAAGATTCCAAATATACTGATTATTGAATTTCCTCTTAGAGGTTATTTTCAAAGTGATATCTTCAAGGCTTGACTGGCAAAACTGCAGTGCTTTTAAGACTGCCCTGATCCAAAAGTCCTTTGGAAATGCTTCCAAGGATGTCTCTGAGCAGTGGATCAGGCTCTTCATCTGCATCCATTTAAATGCTATGTTGAACTGGTGCCACAGACATCCTGTACAGACCCAAGGTCAACCTTTATGTTAGAATACACTACTATGGTACACCTTTTCCTGACATACTCCCTCAGGTCATTTTGAAATGTTTTGTGCCTTTCTGGAAGGTGAAGCAAAGTTATGCTTCTATCTTACAGCCAGGAAAAAAAATATTAAGCTATATTTGAGCTGAATTTTAATTCTAATCTCTCTATTGTTAACTGCACATGTTCACAAAAGGCTCACTTCCTTTCTACCTTTGCAGATAATATCATTCAGGTAACAGTATCTATGTTAACTATAGTGCAATCAAAATCTTATTTCTAACAAAGCAGTCATGTTTATATTTTGAGGTCTATCAGCAGTTTCCTATCTATGGTCTACTCTCAAAGAGCAAGTCTGTTAAAGCAGATGAAAAGACATCTATGACAGGTATTAGAATCCCTCTCCCCTTTTTACAACAAAATCATTATACTGCCACTGCCATTATACAAATTATATTAATATTAATGTATGAATATAGCTTCAATGCAAAAGCAGTTTGACAAAACTCCCTTTATCTACCAAATCTTAGAGGTACACATATAATTGAACATTCTGAGGACAGACATAAGAAGAAGTCCCAAATCACTATTTCCAGGGCTTAGGAGAGTGACCTAACTATCAGTCTTGAAACAACAAGGTGTGATATGTTCCACCATTCCTACTGGTGCTTGATACTATGCAAAAAGAACAGAAAACTTATGGCAGTTTTGCTCAGTTCATACAAGAAGAGTGTTTTTAGGAGTCTGCAAAAGAGACATTGGATCTGGGAGCTGTAGATTCTGGGCTCTGGCCCAAGGTCTGCTACACGTCTTGCCTATATTTCTTAACTAGAGAATTTTTCTTGGAGGTGAGGATTTGATCTCCCTCTGGAAGATATATTTCACAGGTAAGCATTCAGAACAAAAGACTATCATAAACTGATAAGTTTACAACCATTGGATACTACTAATATAATTTTATTTTGGAGTGTATTAGTTACACAATAGAACAACTCAGCACCTTAAATTATGTGAAAGTTTTAGGCTGTGAATTTCAGCTTCATAGGCACAGTGAGGAGCATAAAACAAAAAAAAAAATGAATTGCAGAAACACTTCAGTATTCACCACTTAGATGTTCAATCCCATTCAATGCTGGCTGTTACAAATTCAATTCCTTGGCACCTTACTCTCTTACACGTTGCTCAGGGACTATAAACACCTAGTTAGGGTTATGAATTCAGCTCCGCAAGGCAGACATGCCAAAATTCAGCTGAATTCTGTTGGCAAGGATAGCTTTTGCTGAATGTTTTCTTCATTCCAGTTTATAGCTCCTCACCAATAAGGGTAGGTTTCCTAAATTAGGGCTCATAAGGAAATGTCAAGGTTGACTTGAAAACCTGTTTTAGCTTCAGAGATCTCTCTGCCATTTCAGTTTATAACATGTAAAAGAACAAAGGAGCTGGTAAAGCCAGGCATCCTGGCTCTATTGTCCCACCGATTCAGGTATCCAAACCATTCTAATGCATGTTTTCTCTCGCTGTGTCCCTTTCTCCATTGCTTTGTTTTTCCACTGTTTTTTCATTATCAATCTTTCAAATGCTGTCTTTTCTCCACAATATAGTTGAAAATACAATTTGCTTTTCTAGTCTACATCTCTGTTCCCAAACCACTAAACCCTCCCCATCAAACACTTACATGTGCAATTATTTTTTTTTTAAACAATCTAAGCAATTTCTGAATTTTCTTCTTTACTCAGATTATATCCCTTCCCCAAATTAATCCTGTGTCTATCCTCCAGCAAAAGGAAATGTTAAATGTATGCTTAAAGAAAAGTCATGTTTCTGCCAGAGAAGACTTTCAACCTAAATTCCTTGTGTGGCACAAGTGGTCACAGTCACAGCACACCCTTCCAGAGCTCCCTTGCATCTCCTTCCTTCAGTTGTGTTAACACTAGATGTCAAGAGAATATCTTGGCTGGTGAGTGCAGGTAATCATAGAATCACAGAATCAGCTAGGTTGGAAAAGACCTTTAAGATCATCAAGTCCAGCCTTTGCACCAGTGATGCCGAATCCACCACTAAACCTTGAGCCTTATCTGCATGGTTTTTGAATACCTCCAGGAATCGCGATTCCACTGCTTCTCTGGGAAGCCTGTTCCAATTCCTGGCAACCCTTTTGGTGACTATCCAGTCTAAACCTCCCATGGTGCAGCTTGAAGCTGTTACCTCTTGTCTTATCATTTGGTACTTGGAAGAATTGACCAGCCACCTTCTCTCTCTACTGTCTATTCAGGCAATTGTAGAGAGCAATAATGTCCCCCTGAGCCTTCTCCAGACTAAACAACCCCAATTACCTCAGCTGTTCTTCATAAGACTTGTGCTCTGGGCCCTTCACCAGCTTTGTTTTCATTTTCTGGATGCGCTCCAGCACCTCAATGTCTTTCTTGTAGTAAGGGGATCAGAACTGAACACAGGACTTGGATGCAGCCTCACCAGTGCTGAGTACAGGGGGATGATCACTGCCCTGGCCCTGCTGGTTGTGCTATTTCTGATAAAGGCCAGGATGTTGCTGGCTTTCTTGACTGCCTGGGCAGAAGCTGGCTCATGTTCAGCCACTGTTGACCAACACCCCCAGGTCCTTTTCTGCTGAGCAGCTTTCCAGCCACTCTTCCCAAGCCTATAGCATTGCATGGGGTTGTTGTGGCTTAAGTGCAGGACCCAGCATTTTGCCTTACTGAACCTCATACCACTGGCCACAGTCCATTGGTCTCACCTGTACAGGTCCCTCTGCAGAGCCTTTCTACCATCCAGCAGATCAACACTCCCAGCCAGCTTGGTGTCATCTGCAAATTTACTGAGGGTGCACTCAATCCCCTCATGCAGATAATCAATAAAAATATTAAATGACACTGGCCCTGACACCGCTTCTTCCTTCCTAATACTTTCCTTCTTCATTGACCTGGGCGTCAGCAGAGCCGTTTCTTTCAAATTCTCACTCGTTTCTCTGGCAGCAATTGCTGTTGTGCAATAACTTTTCCTCCTTAGCTGTGTAATCCCAGGGGTCATGTGCTCAGTCTTGGCCAGCAATGAGTCCATTTTGGAGACAAGTGGCATTCACTCTGTCAGACACAGGGGAAGCCTGTGGCAGCTTCTCAGAGAAGCCATCCGTGTATCACCATTAAAACCTTGCTACACAAACCCATTACACAGTCATTCAAGGCTAAGAATGCTGCCGCCATATGAGCAGTTTCAATACCACCAACACTGCTGACTTTGTCCTGCGGACATCCAGGAGCTTCCAAAGCTGTAGAGTGAACATCCATAATACAAAGAAATATTTTTCTATCTCCATGTATTCCCAAAGGGGTAGAAATTTGAATGGTTTGTGTGGCTATGAATCTGTCATTTCTTAAATTTCAAACATCTGCCTTGCTGACTGCAGAACTATTATTTTATAATCTAGTTGATTGTATAATACATGCAAATTTAACAGACCTTAATTCCACCTTAATGTCTTCTGTTATATTTTCTATGCTGCTTTTCATCTGAGATCAAAAAGTTGCAAGATTTTAGCAGATACCTGGTGATGATAATGAAGAAGAATAATCGTTAAAAGTGACTGTATGAGAACTGAAGTAGAAGAAGCATTCAAAATGCATTGAGAAACTAATGCACTTTATTTTGATGGTTTTGTTTGTTTAGGTTTTTTTCATAAAACTGGCATGAGTTCATTGCATTCAATTATCAGACAAATTAATTGCACTCTATTGGCAAGACAAAATGCTCTTAGGTCTAAATGTTGTAAAATTAATTTGTCTGACCCAAAAGCATGCTACATCATGTAGAATTAACATGATTTCCGAGTTGCATATATCTGATTTCCAAGTCTACTAGTACCACTTTTTAAAAAGAAAATTAAAAATGAACAGAGCAACAGGCCTAGAAGAAGACTTCAAAGAAAAAAGTAGCAAGAAACTACAAATCCATCCAGGCAGCAGTTTTTCCTTTCTTTGAAAACATAGAACAGCTTATTAATAATAAAGAACCCTATTTCCAGAGGTTTCTTGCTGGTAAACTTAGGCTGTTTTGTTTTGAACAGCACCTATGCATGGCAGAATTAATTGGTACAATGTACAACGCTGCAAGCTGCACCAACTGCTCTGAACACTGAAAAGTAAAATGGCATTAGTAGTATAATAAGCCTGAATAGTTTTTGTACAAACGTACTATTTTTAAAAAACTGGTTACAATTAACTTCATTCTACAAGTAACATATTTTGTTTACATGTGACTTATGTTTCCTTGTATTTTTTCTACTCCACTCTGTGATAAACACAGTTATGATTCGTGTCAGAGTGGAATATGGTGTGGTCATTGTACCCTGTGCGGATCTGGCACGGTTTGTGATCTCTGTAATAAGAGTACTAGTGTGTTTCTGTAGCCGCCGCTTGCTTCCCCCCCCAC
>WYDI02014796.1:0-11302 GCA_009867235.2 Psittacus erithacus
AAATAGAGCAGAATTATGCATTTTATTTTACACAAGAGATTGTTGCAGGCTTTTTAAATGGAACTAGTTGCACAGTGGTTGCTAAACTGGTTTGAGGGAGGTTGAGTGCAATCTTTTATGGTGACTTTTTCACCATACTCATGGGTAAAAATAAAAGTAGCTCTGAAATACACATTTATCTTGACTGTAATACTAAATCACTAGCAGGGATAATGATTTGGAAAGACTGAGTGAAAGATCTGACCCTGTGTAGTGGTAAACACGTTGTCCCAAGCCTTCATCTTATGGGGCTGTGGAATTTCAGCAAATGATACTTGTGTGCCCTCAAAGAGTCCTCATCTCTTTGGTTTTCTCAGGATTTGTGCTTTTCCCCGTTTTTCCAGCCAAAGTATAATTTGGATATTTTTTAATACACTGAGGGGAATGGAAATGCATTTTGAAGGTTTTAGTGAAGATCCTTAGTGTTTATTTGCAGGACAGATTTCTTTGGCAGTCTGGAGGAAATTGAGACTCCCCTGTGACTTTAAAGGAGCAGGAAGCGTTTGGAGTTGAGGATTGCTGCTCTGTATTTGCGGTTGCCAGGCTGCAAAACACAAGGGGTGTTTTTCCACCCCTTGTTCTGGCTGTGGTCCAGCATCCATTGTTCTTCATCACAGGGTGTCTTTCCATTACTTTCAATCAGTACTTGATAAGGCTGGTTTAGAGTTAAGAATAACTGTGCCTCCTTCCAACAGCTATTACTGGTGTGATAATCCATAGCCACAAAAGTGCAGCTTCGGAAAGGTGTGAATGAGCTTGCTTGAAATTTCAGAGGTTCCTGGAAGAAAATAATATGCTATCTCTGTGCCATCTATTACTTCTGTCAGTGAATGGTTAGGTAAAATTTTACATCAGAATCAGATATTTCACAGCTAACATGCACTGAATGATTTTTTGTATGGCCACCACAGAGATCACCATGCTCCATTATTGTGTCACCTATAAATGAAAGAACCATATCAAGGGCATAATTATGTCTTCTTTAGTTAAGCAGCAGTACTGTGCACAAACAGAACCCCTAAAAAAATAACCATAGAGAGGGCCAGTACAGTTTCTATTAGTGTTCTGATGGCTTCACGTGAAACAGTTTTCCAGTCCCGTTAACATACTGAAAAAGAATAATAGTTGCTCTGCTGTAAGGAAGTTGCATAGTTTTTCTTGAATAGATTAGGCTGTGCATACTATCCATACAGTAGCACTGCGCAGCAGGGGTAATGAAGCTGTTAGCATGATCTGTCATGCCAGAAAAGATCCTGAAAATAATTAGAAAGTGACTGTGAATATTTAGATAGGGTACATGTTAGATATGCTGCATTCTCTTGTAGAAGGTACAAGTTTGCATTTGAAAGGACTCGATGACCTCTAGGAACTGCTATACTTAAGTCAGAAGTACAGACTTCATGAAGTCTGCTATGCTCCCAGTGTCATCCTGTTTTGGTAAAAGGCGTGAGCTTCTGTGATGCACTGCTTATCAGGTGCATACAGTATTCATTAAAAACCAAAACCAAACCAACAAGCAGACACAAATTTTATATTATCATTGTCATGAGAGAGCTGCCAGCATATTTTTTCCAAATGGATTTGGGAGGTGCATGTCTGTCAACTTACGCATTTTTTATCACATACGTAAATTAAATGCTGGAGAAGAAAAAGAGACAAAAGCGCATTTTAGGTGGGCAGTGTGTGCATCAGCTAATGGGGGTATGCAGGTTAAGCTGAAAAAAATGAAAAGAAGGGAAATTAAGGTTGGTGCAGGAATAACAAATTTTAGTATTGTGTGTTTAGAATGTGGTTTCCGTTAATGATGATAAATTGAAGGGGGTGTTTTCATTATCTGCACCTTAGCTTGATCTCATGAGGGGAAAATGGTGAATATCATTACATCTTTTCATTGTTTTGCTTCTAACCACAGAGAGAATTTGTAGTTAACTTGCTACATGCATCTCAGAATTATTTACTTAAAGTTGCTTAGGGATACGTGAGGATTTTAAAAAGCTATTGAATGTGGGTACTTGGGAGTAAAGAATTAATTAGACCATTTCCTATGTAGAAGGTAGACATTTAAAATGCATTGTAGGATTAAGCTTTTACATATAACAGAGTTTAAGTTCCCTGGAAGAAATGCTAACTTTACAGAATTAATTGAAGTGCAAACCATGGTTGTAAGTCTGGAGGGCTGTGAAACTCAGCACTATGGGGGTCAACATTTTATTAGATTTAAAATATTTTGAGAGAGTTAATTTTTTTATTTTCTATTGTAGACCAGCATGAAAGCACTAACCTTGCAGGAGGCATTCCATTAGCAAAATTAATGCTCAGAGGATTAGGATGTGCACAGTTGAGACCTTTCTAATGGTGTGGTGAGGTGCTCACTTGTGATTGCACTGACACTGTTTTTTAGTGACCTATCCCCTGTCTAGCTTACAATAAATGATCTTGTTTTCTTCAGCACAAGGAAAAAGGTTACTTAAAGCAATGCCAAAGGCCCCACGCAGCTGGACAAAGCCTGTTAAGGTCATTTGAAGATCATGACTGTGATCATAACCAGGTATTTGCCCTGTACTTACCTGACGCTACAAATAGCCTCTCAGTGTTCTGGTAGGAGTGTACAAGTTGCACAAAGGGTAACTGAGGAGAAAACAGGGTGTTTTTGTGCTTGTGGTCAAAATTCTGCTTCAGCTCTGTTTTAGTAGAAGTGTTGTTTCTACCTTTAGCCTATCTCAATGTTATGTCCCTTTTGTTAAACAGCTACAAAGGCACTTCCCTAAAGCACAGCAGAATGGTCTGCTGATTGGTTCTTCTTTATTCAGAAGTCTGATTTTGTTTGATTCAGAATAGCTGGGTAAAAAGCCCTAGAAGAAGGCAACGCCTGAATGCTAAATAATAACTATAAATAAAACCCCCCTAGTATGTTAATATCTAAACCTTTTATACTTCTCTTGCTGTTCCAAGGAGAGTTTATTCAATGCAAACAGGTAATTCCTGATGGGTGGATATGTAATAAGACGAACATGTGGCACTAAACAAAATTAATTAAAAAGACCCAAAGGTCATTTTGTGTAGCATCCTACAGGTACAATGAAGATAAATACACAAGAGATTAAATTTGTGAGATGAATTTCATATATTATTTGTCTACACCTGCAATTTTTGTTTTATTTATGAAAGCAAACAAACATCTCAGTAGCTCATTCAGTGTGGCATTGCCTGTATTAGGAACACACTGTACGTAGGCTTTGTAGTGAAGTCACAGACCCTCCAAACTGGAGTTTGTCAAGCTTATTTTGTCTGAACTTGTCTTGCACTGCCTGCGGTTCTGTTTTGGCTTTTTTAGGTGTCACAGTGACTTTCCTCACGGACAGGAGGCTGGGCCTAATTTGGTTTACTTTTCACAGAATCACAGATTCAGAGGTTGGAAGTAGTCTCTGGAGGTCATTTAAGTCAAACCCCCTGCTCAAGCCGAGTCAGCTAGTGTTGCTGTAAGCTAGAGCTGCTTAGCGCAGTGTCAAGTTTTGAGTATCTCTAAGGATAGAAACTCCATAACTTCTATGGCCAGCCTGCTCAAATGTTTCACCACCCTTACAGCAAAAAGTTTAGTCTTACATTTAAATGGAATTTCATTTAATTTCATTGGGATTTTCAGAATTTCATTTTGTTCCCATTGCCTCTTGTCTGTTCACTGGTTAGCTCTGGTAAGAGTCTGGCGCTGACTCTGCTTCTCTCAGTAGACATCTATGTACTTTGGTAAGATCCCCTTCTGAGCCTTCTCTTCTGTATTTCCATACATCCACGCACATCTTCTGTCCAGTATTTCCATATCTCTCTTGAACTGGGGAGTTGAGAGCTGGACCCAGCATGCTAGACGTGAGCTCACCAGTGCTGAGCAGAGGTGAAGATTCATGTCCTTCAATCTACTGCAGTGCTCTTTCTAGAGCAACCTTGGGGGCTGTTGGCCTTCCTCGCTGCAAGGGTGCATTGCTGCATCATGGTCAGCTTGGTGTGCACCCGGACTTCCAGGTCCTTCTCTGCAGGGCTGCTTTCCAGCTGGTCAGCCCACAGGCTGTACCAGTGTCTGGGAATTTTCCTCTCAAGGTGCAGGACTTTGCATGTCTTAATATAGGCATGATTTTTATATAGATGGTAGCAATAAGTAGTTATTCTGTGTAGATTGAAATATTTATGGTCGTATCATGATGCGGTGTGGAGTAATACAGTCCTGGGTATAGCCAGCTCCTTTCAAGTGGGGACGTAGGATGAAGTGTAGAGGAGTACAGACATGGTATCGTACAAAAATGGGGACAGGCTGGCACTGTAGTTAGCAGTGGTCAATTAAAGAAATACAGGTACGGAACTGAGTTCAGTCAGGTCTAGGAGAACAGAACAAACAAATACCACCATCAAGCATATGTAGAGCATGCCTTATATAGTGCATTTAGATGTAATGTCACTTTGCATACCAGTGAAGAAAGATCAAGGTGTAAAAATGTGTTAGCAAATATCCAGAAATTGCCCCAAGGACATCCCTTGAGTGAAGAGAGAGAAATCATCATGATTCTCCTCCCAGAGAAGGAGAATCAGAATGCTCTGGAGTCACTGTACACCTCCCACTCCACACATCAAAGTGATTAATATCCAGAGGGGCAAAGAAGGGCACCAGATAGAAAAGCATTCATATTAGGCATGTGTATGTAACAATTTTAACTAATGATTTAGATTTTATTCTGTATTCTCTCCTTTTCTATTTCAGTAATAATTAGACATGAATTACTAATAATTCATTGATTAAACTAGTAACATTTCTGGCATAATAGTAAATTCATGGCTTTATATATAAAAGTATGTTTTTAGCCCACAACAACGTTTTGAGTGTAACACCTCTCTATGATCCTTCTTTCTATATAAATGTCTCTATTGACCCAAACCACTGTTCAGAAACCTGAAGGATGGTTCAAGCCTAGATCCCCTTTAGTTTCTACTTAGAAAAAGCTATGTTACTTCTTTCATGTATCTTCTTTTAACCCTAACTCATTATCTTTCCAGTTCTAGAAGCGTGCTTGGTGCTGCTAGTGTCTGTGAGTGGGAAGGTGCATGTTGTCTGAAGAAATTCCCTCTGCTGCTCTGTTAGATTAGTTCTGTCCTGGCACATAGGAACTCAGATGCTTAGTTCTTTCTCTGCTTATTCAGGCTTGGTGGAGGTTACAGTGTTTGCATGATGTTTCTAGATTCCATGCCAGACCAAAACTTGTTTTATTGCGCTCTTAAATCTTTTCTCTTCCCCCAGTGGCAAAGGGTTGATTCTTGTGTGGTTCCTTATCAAGAAACACCTTTAGATGAGAAGTAAGATGAGAAATCGCTTAATATACTGAGTACATTCATTTGGTCAAGAATTCCTAAATATTGTCCCGATGTAACCACTTATTTAACCACAGTCAGGGCCCAGTAACTTAGCCACTTAAATATAGCATCAGTTTAATGCATGTACTTCCACTGTTCCTAAATACCAAAGCAGTCACCATAGTAACTGGCACACATATGCTGCAGAAGGAAAGAATTATTGAAAAGAGCAAGCTTTGAAGTCAGGTGCCTTTGTCACTGAAAATAATCACACAAATTATCTTTGCACCAAAAGCCTGGAGTCTGTCAAAGGGAGAAGTTAGGTGCAGATATTTACAGCACTTGTGGAGGACCAGTCTAGCCTGAGAGCTGTACCTAATTTCTCTGCCTAAGTAAGATCTTCAGTCACTAGTTAATTACTGTGTTCACTGTTTCCATAACAGTATAGTCTCTCCAGAAGCATGCTTTGAGCAGAATGAACTCTCCATTGCTTTGTTTTCATGAAAATGCACAAATGCAGCTTGATTGGGTTAAAGAGGAGGACTGGTGTATGTCACTAGGTTCTCAGTGTGCTTTGGGAAAAGGGCCTTGAAGAGCTTTAGTGTATGTGTATTCCTTTCGGTGTAACACCACATTATAGATCTCATAAAAATGTTTGAAGAACACTGAAATAACAAATGTTAAATGAAATAAACTAAGCAGAGGACAGACGCTAATAATACAAAAGAATAAACATGATGTTTAAAGCTATTGTAAACTAATCCCCTGTATTGAAATTAAAATTGGTGAGGGTAACAGGTATTGTATGTGGGGCAATTTCTACTACATTTTTTCTTTTTCTCTCTGTTAATTTCTCATCCCAGCCGAATTCGGTTCTGAGCCATCCGGAATAAGGTTGTCGTTTTGTATGCAAGAGTTGATTATGACAGACTTTGCAGTTGAACAGCAGGTACCACAGCAGATTTGGAAATACCATCCTGCACAATATAACTGATTGAAAGAAAAATACCTCATGCTATCCTTGTACTCATACCCCAGTCAAGTATTTTCCCCTCATATTCTGCTTACTACAGAACATTTCACTGCAGTCTGCTTTTCCAGAAACAAAGGCGCAGAAGTGAGATCCCTACAGAAAGATGCTGTGCAAATTAAAAAATCCTTAGTGCCATTTCCATCCAGATGAAGGGGGAAAATGGTGGTAGCTTGGATACCTTAAAATATGAAAGTGTAAGGAAATTTGCAGGGAGAAGCAAGAAGAATACTGCTGTCTTTGAAGGCATACAGGGAACAAATATCCATTACTTGTAATACTCATCAGAGTAGAATAAATTATGTTGGAGAAGCTGGATAGGGGAACCGTGAAAATTAAAATTTGTCAACTCAGACTGAACACAAACATATGCTACATGCTGGAGGTAATAAGGAATGTGATTCCTCAGTTATCTTCAGAAATGGGAAATAAAAGAATGAATATACACCAGTATATTAAAAAGGGTAAGGACTTTTTTTAGGGGTAACACTTGGTAAACATAGTAATTGAATTATATCAGAAGGCATCCATTCTATGCAGTGAAATATATTATGCAAAGGCTTTTGACCTTTAAGAAATATGTTGATGATTTTCCTCTGCATACACAAAAATGTCAGCATAGGTGTAAATAAATGTCATTAACTTTGGTTTTGTATTCAGAGTATATCCACAAGGACCAAGATGTGCTGGTATTCAGACGCCTGAATGGAGAGCATTCAAAGCACTCATTAACCCCCTTAGTTCAGTTAACTACTTAGGCTGTCTCAGAGATGTCAGCCTCTCACATCACCAAGGAAATATGTTCTTATCAGGTCTGTACAAAGTGAGGATGCCTGTGGTTTTTCTGTTGAAACTGCATGCATCACATGTATTTGCAGCATGAATTGCTTTCCCAGGGACTTGGAAAAGTCCAGTTTCAGTTTTCTGTATTATCAATTGAAATACGCATGTGTGTGTTGTGGTTTAACTCCAGCCAGCAACGAAGCAACTTCTCAATATTTTAAAAGTGTATGTTTGTTCATTGGTTTTACAGGAGTGTTTCTGAGAGCAAGTGCTATTGCTTTAATAATAACGAGGAGAGATAAATGCCCTTAGGCAACTTAGGCTTCATCAGTATTTTCATACAATTTAATGATGATTGATCGCATATATTGTTGGGAATTGCAGGCACTCAGCATATTTAAAAATTAGGTCACTTGTATAGATGTAGAGCCAAATTTAAGCATCCAAGCTGAAGTAAAATTCATGAGGGTGCTTAGTTGCATCTTGCATACTAGCCTGTCCTGAAAAGCTGGATGGTGTAAGGGTAGATGCCTACCTGTTGTTCAGATCTTTGAATCCAGTAGCAGTATATAGATCAATAAGCAAAGTCATAAGTGTCTGCAGGACAGAATCCATTGTAGACATCCCCTAAGGTACATCAAATTGTATTGGGGCTCATAATTCTGCTCCTTTCTGATACATCTTGATAACTTTCAGCATGCTGCCTTGACATCCTACACCATTACCTGACTAAGCTGCTTAAATACTCCATGAGTTTATGGTAGAACTGTGTTGAGAATTTTTTCTTTAATAACTCATTGACTCATTTTGTGCTGTACTATTGAGAGATTAAGAAGGGACTCGATGGAAGATGTTGTAATAGCTACTGTGTAGTCATTTACAAATCGTTCTATCTTTCAGTGTATAATTCAGTATGAATTTAGGTTTTAACTGTGTGACAAAAAGTGTTTTCCTATACTGACCTAGTTTTCAGACATAGTAACCAAAGCACTCTTAAGGGAGAGCACCTTCTGCTGTGAACACAATGGCTCTGGAAATAATGCATTTTACCTGTGCTCTCCATTTATATCATGAAGCCTACACTGTTTTGGAGCAGACAAAACCTATAGAACAGAAATTCCCTTTGTCTGAGAATACTTTTCTTTCAGGACTCTTAAGGGAGTCAAAATCACTAGGCAGTGTGACGTAGTAATAACAGATGTTGCTTGGAGGACAAGGAGGTGGAAATGGAAAAAGTGGGAGGACTGCCAGGACAGTGACACATATACACCTGCTTATAAATGTTTGTGTGTGTTTCTGCATATGTACATGCAAATGCAGCTGTGTGGGTAATGTATTAGTATATGTACAAACCCACTCAAAAAATATGTCCATAATTTGCTGACCTTTCTGAAAGTTACGCATTTTAATGAACACTGTTATGCTTCATTCCGAAGTGTGCAGTACTTAGTATGACTTGAAAAAAACATTCAGTGATATATCACTATCTTTTTCTTCAAGGGGCATAAGACTTTGGTCTTCCTAATGTCATTTAGTGGTTCTGAAGTATTTATGTTGCCTTAAAAATCTAGTTTAGAAATACTCTTAACTGACATTGCGTGATGACATTGACAATGGCTCTGCTAACTTGTACAGCAAGCGCAGTTTTGAAAATAGCTTAGGCTGGATGTTTTAGGGTTTCAGTTAGTGGTTATAAGGAATCCTTACAGGTTTCTAGAGTTTGGATTTGGAGAAATGTCAGAAAGTCAAGCTTAGCTGACTTCTTCGGTGTACAACCAAGCTGCAAATTGCATGCTAGAAGAAAATGTTAGAGAATTCGCATTAATGAATGTTGCGTGACTGTCCATGCAGAGCAGATTGGATCAGTAAAGTTCAGTGCTGTGTTCCTCGGTATTTTGATGCAGAGAATTTTGAGTACACGGTGGAAGAATTTGAAGAAAGGAGTAACCTTCAAGATTTATGAGATTACATTTTATCCTTCCTTTCAGACTTCAGAGCTCAAAGGTGCCGCTGCAGAACATGACAAATCAATCTGCAGGTTAGAAATAATCCCAAAGTGTTCAGTGGAGCTGAACCTCCATGCAGCTCTTACCCAGTAATAACAGAGTTTGATGGGGGCAGATGCTCAGTGACTGTGGCCTGCATGAAGGAATATGTTCTGCCATTCTGTGCGTCTTACAGAACTACACCGTACTCCTACAGTAGAGATGCTGGCCATGATAGCTTGTATATTGAGCTGGTTCAGACTTTTCTTTATGAGATACTTGTCTGTTGAAAAAAACCCGTAGTTCATCAAAATTGAAACCTTTCTCAAGAAAAGGTCAGCTTTAACAAATGTTCTCCCTTTAGGAAAAAATATCAAGTATAGAAACTGCTCTTGTCTCACTATAGCAGCCTAAAAATAAGTATAAAGTAATTGCCTGTTCAGAATTTCATTTTGAAATTCGAGTGAATCTGTAATAAAATACAAACATTTTAGTATTAGCTGTGTGTTTTGCTATTAGACGCAGAATTTTGCTTTATTCTTAGCTCTTAGGTGTGTCACATTTTCACTGTTCTCTGTTGCACAGGCTTTCTCTTTTTAAACTTCCCAAATATCTTTGTAATTTTTCACTTCTGTCACAATTAGAAAGATCCAAGTTAGGTAAAATATCAGGCACAAGAAAGAGGATACCTACCTATGGATGTGGTTTACTATCAAGCGCATTTAATTCCAGTTTTGATAGTGGGTAAAATCTCTTGTATACTAAGTCATAAACAGTCATCGCTGTTGTTCAGTATTGCATTTAATTACTCTTTAGTAGAGCATGCGTAACATCTGTGGTGGATTTGTGTTGTTTCCCTGTTCTCTAACATGTAGAACAGAGGAAGAGATATTTGATGTTTTTAGGAATAGTTGTATTTTTCTTTATTTCATTGCAAAATATTTGGAAAGCAGGGTGAGGGAAAAGAATCCTGAGTTGGGAGTGGAAAATAAGGAAGCTCATTTCTTCAGTCCAAGGTAAAATTATGTTAGTCTTAAATCCAGTTGGAAGAAACTATTGCACAGATAGTTTTACCATTTGAAGGAGTTCCTTGCACAATAGGAGAATAGTATGGCAACTTGAACCGTAATCTTGAGCTCTAAGTAGCTTTTCAGATGTCCTGAACCAGGAACAGAAGGATCTTTGAAGATGAAGCATAAAGCCTGGAAGTAGATTCAATGCAGAGGTGATGGCTGAGATGTCTGATACTGTACTTTCCTGTAGTAGAAAGTGCAGAAAGTCTTTTCCTAAGTAATGCATAATAGCTGTAGATTAAGGAAGAAATCATGAAAGCTTGAATAACAATAAGTAGAAGAGGAGGCTCATAGTACATTGCTCATTTTATCAAAACCACACTTGAAGAAATTATTTCACAGAAACTCATGAGTAAGACAGGGGAAATCAGACTGACAAAAGACTCTCAAAGAGTTCAATGGATGTTGTTTTGAATGATCTTTCTGTTTTCATGATCTGTTATGCTTTGTAATTTATGAAGAGGAACAGAAAAGAGAATGAAGGATCTGAAGTTCGGTTTGGGGGTTGGAACTTTTTAATAAAAATAATATTGACAAAAATTACTGAAGGGGTCATTCAGATATTATCTAGTGTGCAGCCGAACTAGCATTACTGGCTCTTGGAGACCTCTAGATTTGCTTCCCTCTATGCATTTAAGACAACTCTACAGCTGTCTAAGAGTAAAAAGGCTATAATGATTGGAAAGAGCTGACAAGTGCAGACAGGAATGCATAACAGTGAAATTTGCTGATTAGGAAGCACTTTTTCACACTGAGAACAACGTGCTATTATGTACTTTCAAGATGTCAGAATTGAAGTTCTTGCAGCTGAGTGCCAGATGCAATTTTGTAAGAATAGGCTCAAATGGAATGAAGTCTTCTTGTAAGTCATGCTTGTACAACTAGATAAATGTTCTTCATATCTTTTTATTTACTTTGTACTAGATTGGAAAAAAAAGGACATTTAAGAAGTTTTTTTATAGTATGAGGGTTTTTTCCTCAAAAGCTTTTACTCTGCCACTGTACACCTGCCTACTCTAGCAGGAATTTGTAAACAGAAACAGTTTGGAAAACCAGGT
>WYDI02014800.1:0-44293 GCA_009867235.2 Psittacus erithacus
AAGTTAGAAACACAGTGCTGCACCAGCCACTAAGAAGGAGAAAAAATGACTGCTACTGCTGAACCCATGACACTTTCCCTACCTATGAATACTGTATGTATTTTCAGTCATTTTTTAGGATGAACAAAACACTGTTTCCTTATCTGTTGTTTTCCAGCTCCTTTCTCTTGTCCTTCAGAGACACTCCTTTGACTAATACTCATAGCTTTCTGCAGTGATTCTTCTGCAAGGGTGATCTTTCTTTGTGATATAGTCATCTGTAACCCACAGTTTGGAAGTTCTGCTGCCTCTTGAGAACCTTTTCAGTGGCAAGGTGATCCTTCCTTGAACTTGCAAGTCTGTTCCCTGGACAAACAGATTCTCTACAGGCAAATACGCCTGCTTCAGGATACTAGAAGCCTTCTTTACAAGTGGGTAAGTCTGACATAGAGTACATTGAAATTACAAAAAATTCCCCAGGCCACACATGGCCACCTTTCAATAAGGAACAGCTGAAAGAGCTACAAAGTATCTCATCTACAGGAGAGGTTCAAGCCACAAAGATTGAAAATAAATTTTGATTTGCTTCAAAACACAATACTGTCAAGATCTTAGTTATCTCTCATGCTCTTCTTTGGTGCTATGCTTTAGAATACAAATCTAGGTGGAAAGATGTATATGTGTGATGACTTTAACTAAATCAGTAGTTTCAACAATCTCAAACAAATCTGGCACTTAAGCACGTTTTTGAACAGCCTTTTTAATCCAAAAGGCTTTGACTAAACTCAGCAGAGGGAAGATTGGCAACAACGAGAAAAGCGTAGGCATGAACAAAATGAGCAGCTTGTGTCTGGGCAGCCGAGGCTACAATTCATGTGTTGTGTGTTGACTGCTGCATGAACAATGATATTGTGTACAGAGCTTTAGTGTCTATGCTGTGTGTGCTGGATCTTGGAAGCTGGCTTGGAAGCTTGGAAGGTTTTATTGCTGCTGTAGAAGGTACAAAAGGAAAGTGCTCAAGCTGGAGGAATTAAAGTTCTATAATTAGAAATGGGATGTTAAAATTACATACCACGTGGCATGCCTACAAAACTTGGCGTGCAGAGAGCATATTGGCAATGATTTACAATTAACCACCATGTTGCAAATCACTTCTTAGCTGTTTTCTGTTATGAAATTTGGAGAGTTGTAAAATGCATTTGTGCTACTTTATTTCCTTTTGAAATGGAAATTGCTACTGCTGAAGGGCAGTACTTAGTGCAGAAAACAAAGTGTGCAGCGTAAGGAAGAACTTGTTTCTGAGGAATTGCTGAGGAATTGTAATGATCGGAAAAACAGTGCTTTCTTGAAACACATACACACAGAAGAGCTTCATTTATGAAACTCCAAATAAATAACAAAATAAAATAAAACAGTCCTTTTTTTCGTGCAAGGGCCAATGCTTACTACTTTGTTGCTGACTGCACTTCTTCCCCATCAAAGTGGGAACAGTGGATTGACACTAGGTAAATCTCATAAGCCAATGGCTCGAGGGAAATGCAGATGTATGGAAATGTGATAGGAATGCCCATAGGTAATGGGTTTTGAGACAATGTGTTTGAAAATTATCGAGTGTACTTCTAACTACTGCCCATTTTAGATACCTAGTATGGAACTGACAGTGGTATGGCCCTGGGGAGCTGGATGAAGTTTGACTTTTGTCTCTGAGGCACAGAGGCCGTGCAGCCAAAGTGGAGAAAGCAGGTATGTTCTAATTAAGTGGTGGAAATATCACCACATATAGCTTCCCCCTTGACTGTGGTTATAAAAAGGACTGTGTTATGAGTAGCTTTTATGGAGGGATGTATTAAGGGAAGCACAGAGAGAGGCTTCTGAGGTCTCTAATTTGCTAACTTGTGACAATAATCATGATCTCTCAGGTAATAAAAGTAGGCTATCTAGCTCAGGTACTCAGTTTAGAGTTAATATCTTTGAAAGCCAGATGATTGACTGTAATTTTGCTCATAGTGCTTTGCTGGTAAAAGTAAATAAAACCATCTACAGCACTTTTCATCAGAAGTGTCACAGTGCCTTCCACACCTTAATCAATTAATTTTTATGACACAGTAGCATGGTTATTTCCCTTTCTCTGCTGGAGGAACTGAAAGGATCAGGGCAGCAGCCAGAAAGCATGCAGTGTTTAGCGCAATAGCAAAGGCTCTTTGTAGGTCTGGATCCAGAAGTGTGGCTTTCCAGAATTATTTTACAGTTAATACAGAGGAGACAGTCATAATTGTCCTTTCATAAATACACCTGAACTGGTGTTGCGTCTTAGAATGACAACAGGCCTACCTGGTGCTGCCAAGATGATCCATCTTGACACTTAGGAAAAGAAGCAGTTGTATGGGATCAGCTTGGCTAAACAAGTAATTCACAACAGCTACAGTACAAAAATGCAGTATACAGCAGCTGAAGCCAGGAATGACTGAGAACAAGTAATTGTAGAGACACTGTTAGGCATGTAGGAATGGTGTTAAAAAAACCAGTCTTCATCTAGAGTTGAGACTTGCAAGAGATGTTAAATTGTTGTTTGGGGGATGAACAAGAAAAACATGGGACTGCTGCTGAATTCAGCTGGTTTAGTGGCAGCAAACAGAGACCAGTGTGGGGTATTTAGTGCTGCCTTTGCCTCAGTCTTTACTAGCAAGATATCTGAGACTCTGTGCTTTGCAGTAGGGCTCAAGGAAGAGAACAGTGACCAGCATTGGATATAAGTTGCGAAAAAAACTCCAGCCTTTGTTAAGCATGAAATGGGAAGGAGTCCATCCATAAGGAAAGGGACTAACTATAGTGTTCTTGTTTGCTGTTCTTATAATATGGCTCCTTGGTCTCCAAGCAGCCAAAGTGTACAGGTGTACAGATGATGGGAAATTCTTGGGGGTGTCTGTATCGACTTCAAAATGACAGACTTTGGCACAGGAAAGTGAAACTGGATTGAAAGGAGGATATGACAAATCTGGGGCAAAAATGGATGCAATCAGTCCAATTTAGCCAGGTTTTAATGTAGTCAGAGGCTTTAATTCTGCCTGGAAATACATAGCTTCCAAAACCAGCTGATGATTTGCAAGCAGCACATTTAATAAGCATCCTGCTACCTGTTGTCCAACAGTGATGAAATGCTCTGCTTTGCCTTAACATCATGTACAGCTGGGGTTTTTTTGCAAGAAAAGATAAAAGTGGCTAATGAGGTAAGAATTATTATTGTGGAAAAATGGGGACAATGGCTAGAATTTAAGGGTATTTAGATGTCTCTAATGATTTCAGTGGGCCTTAGGTGCTCAGTACCTTTAAAAACTAGCTAATCACATGACAAATGAGACACTAATTGAGCAGTTCTCTCAGGAACACAAAACTGTTAGTGTACTTACAGCTTTATAAACAAAGGAATAAGCAAGCACCCTGTGTGGTAAATAAAATAATTGCCAGAACAATTGTGCATGTTTTGGAAATGATGAAAAGGGGATCAGTCTTTTTCTAAATAGCAGAAATATAAATGAAGAGTAATGTAACTAGGTTTTCCTCATGTAATTAGGCAGTACAACTGTATCTCAAATAGGTTAGTGACTTTCCACAAAGGTGCAGGAGTAAGTTCTATAGCTAGAATTTCAATTTTCCCACTGCCTTTTTTGGACAAGTCAATCATTGCTCCCTTCTACTGTACACCTTTTAATCATAAATGCAAACAGTTATTTCTGCTTCTGATTCTTTGAAACACTTGTTCTTAGTGTTAAGAAATAGCTTCAGTTTTAAAATGATAACTGAAGCTGTAAGTAGATTTCTGAACAGACGGACACAAATTATGTATCTTATTAAAAGGAGCTCCTTCCCATGTCTGTATAAATTGAGGCAGTTCAATTTGCAGCTACTTAAGTATCCATGGGCCATTGTGTGTTTTCACTTTGAATCAGAAACATAATGTACAAGCACACGTTGCTTCTCTTTGATGCTGTGGGATTTTTTTCTGTTATAATCAGAATAAGAATTTTAGGAATAAGGTTCTTATTTTGCTGACCTGTTCTTTGTGCTTTGGCAAGTATGAGGGAGACAAAACTCTGTTTCCTTTGGGGTTTCTCACAGTTTTCTTAGGACTTGCCATATTATTGCTCTTGCGTTTTGGGAGATCTATGTATCTGACACCTGAAGAAAATTAAGCCTTGGGAAACTGTACAGAAACTGCAGGCTGCATACCTAAGACCACTCCTGAGACAATACCTGCCTCTATATCCTATGGACTGAATAATTTTCCAGGGATTAGATGTCTTAGCTGCCCAGTTTCTCATACATGTGTATATTTCTCTAAAAGCAAGATATTTTTGAGGTAGTAGTTGCAGGTTCTCTAAGTTTCTGACCTACCTATTGTTTCTTTTGAGTAAACCACAATTCTGAATAGAAAATCAGCTATAATTGCTTAGACCTAAAACATAAGGATTGGGAGTGTTGTTGTTGCTGTCAGAAACCATTTTAGCCCCAAGGAAGTACAACTTCTTGAGAAACATTTCTCATCTGCTATTTTTCAGTCACTGAGGTATACAGGTATATTTGAGAAGCAAAGTGCTTATGATTATATTTGCTTTTATAAGTTTAACTGTAATCAGCAGACTAGGAACAGAGTACACAAGTCATTTTATCTACGTTATTTGTGGAGAATCTCTGAGAACACAGGAGTGCTTCTGACCTAGTTAAACTCCTGCTATTTTGAAAATGATTACTGAAAAGCCATCAATACTTCTCGGAGACGACATACTCACTTGTTGCCCGGTAACAAGAAGTATGGAGCCTTCTTTCCCATGTACCACTTGCCGGTAAATGTGATCTAGAATTAAGAGTTCACTCCAGCAGTTCTGAAGCAACTTCATTTGGTCATCAACCTGTAAAGCAAACATGAACATTGGTGACATCACTCGGAGATTATGTCTTACTTCACACTGTGGAGTCAGTCCTTCATCTAGTTAACGTCATGAGAACAGAAATGCTATCAAAAATTATTCATTCACAAAGTTGCTATTCTCAGCTGAATAAATAGGGCATTGCTTGAAGCCCTTATCTGTGAAATGTAAAGAATATTTACTGCTGATTACATTCTAGGAAAGCAGGACTACAGTTTTGTTATGCGAAGTAATAGTAATAACAGTATATTTATGCTATGCTTATGGAAATGGGATATTATTTTACCCAAAACAAGAACAGAAATAATGCTAATGTGGAATTTCCTATAATCCCCATCCTTGTACATCAGCTTCTGGAAATAGTAAGGTATCTGCGGGTTTAAGAGCATTATTGCTGCAACAAGTCCATGTCAGAGATAGGTCCCTTTCAAAGGAAAAAGTGAAGTGAGATGGTGGTGGTACTATGAAAAAAGAAGAGAACTTCTTTATAAACAGAAGCTGAGAAGCTTCAGGTGTCACCAGTGGGGTAAAGCAGTAGAGAGCAGTAATACATATAATGCATTAGGTCATAGAAGAAACATACTGGGCACTCAGCACAAGCAACCTATGTTAAGTTTTTGTGCACTGTTAATTCTGATACTTCAGATGCTTTGCGTGCTTTGGCTTCCCTGTATAAAGAATAATCTTCTATCACAGCTGCCTACAGTCACCTTTAATACATGTATGCTAAAATGACTCCTATAATCTACATATCCATTGGCAATAGAGATGGAGGAAAGAAAGAGGTGTGGACTCTGTAGATGGATATATTACTGAGTCAAAGTAAAGCTAGTGCTGTCACAGACTTGCTCCATCCCTATGCTGTCTGTGCCCATGACAATTCATTTCTGTTCAGATCACAGAACACGGCTGATTCTGTGTTAAAGATCTCTTTCTGTCCCCACAGCATATATTTAACTACAAAACCATTTCAACCAAGTGACTTGTTAGCTCAAGAGGACAGTAAATTTCCATATTGATAGTGTGTCAACCAAACTTGGGACAGGTTTAAAATAAGCATTATTTGAAGAAAATATATAAAACTTACAGATTCTAATACTCTTGCTTTTTACATGAAGTGTTCTGTGATAATTTTCTCCTCTGTACAACGTGTTACAAAAATCAAATGAATCATGCTAAAATGATAATTTCATCCAAAATTAGCATTTCACACAAAGCTGCCACAGCTTCCATCTGAATGAAACAAACTGTGAGACAGTTTAAACATTCAGCATCCATGTCATAACAACTAATACCTGAATAAGAGGTCAAGTGTTTGATTATATTATAAAGGACATATTTCCAGCTAACCCATCTGTCTTAGCCACAGGCTTTTGAAAACAAACTGCACTTTACAGGTCTAGCTTTCTAAAGGTCCCGACAGCAGCTAGTCTGCAATCAAAGCTTACCTCCCAAGCTTTATCATATCATTACTGAGCCAGTGCTGTGAGAACAGTAAGAGATGGCAAAATCATAAGAAAAATGTTTTGCATATAGTCCATTCCTGCTGTTTGACAAGACTCATAAAACTAGCAACAGCGAACATCTGCTAGTGGTTCACAAAACCTGCTCCTCTGCATTCACTGTAACTTAACCTGTGAAAGCCTGTAAAACAGACAGCATAAAAAGCACAATACACATCTGAAACACAGTGTTGCCTTCAGAAGACTATTAGTTCCAGCTGCTTTTGCCATTTTACAAACACTGGTGGGGCAGCAGATTTTGTCCCAGTTTGCACTAGGAAGAAACACAGATGACTTTAAGGAGGGTCATGGATTACTAAATTGTAGGCTAAGTGATCGGTTCCAGTTTACTTCTGAAAGGCATGCAGATGTGAAAAAACACATACTTTATCTCTGCTAATATATATGAAATGAAAAATAGAAAACAGTGTAGATCACAAGGAACGAAAATGGTAACACATCACTTCTTATGTTAGAATGAGCTGGTAAATCTTACAACGTGTGTAACTTCAGCTAGAACAGGAACACTTTTGTGTTCCTGTGGCATATCAATAAATGAGTTGCAGAAGCATATTATCTGGCAAAACTAAAAAATCAGCCTTTCACTGAAACGAGTATGTGACTTAAAGTGACCCTGTAGGCAAAGAGGCTTAAGTTTTGGTGGCTGAAGTGGAGAGTGAGTTCTGAAGCGAAAGGTCCTCTGCAGAAAAAGCACCTTGTGGACTTCAGTTTTCTAATTCCAAAGTCAAAGCATTCCAGTCCACCATTAACAAGGTATGCAGGAGAAAAGGTACGATTTTGTCACAAAGATAATTTAGCTCTAGCCTGGGTCTTAGCTATAATCAATATAATTTTCAACTGTGTGTGCATTCAATTAGAGCATGCTCATAAACTTGAACTATTGGCTAAACTTTGAGGTTTTTCAGTTTGTGGAGGTCTTTAACAGTATTATCAATGTTTTAACAAGAAAAAAGTGCCCTTTGTCTCAACTATGAGGAATGCTTGTAACTAAAAGTTAACCATCATACAGTCAACAACCGGTTGCTGCAAGAGCATTACCCAAAGTTGCAGCTGCTCCCTGCCATAACAGAAAGTTGACATAAGGATAATGTAACCCAGGTCTTACCTAAGCAAATTGTCAAATGAGATACCCATTTGACAGCTACCTAGCCTCAAGGAAAAACATGACTGAATACTGTGCCTAGACTGTTAAATTTAGGTCCTGTCTGGCCAGTGGCATTCAGATGAAGACGCACCAGTGGGGATAGCATAACTAGAAACTCTTGATGAAGAAATGTCTTTTAAGGAAAGATATGGAGCATGCTAAGGGAAGGTGTGTTACTCAAAAGAAATAACAGCTCATTTCCAGCATGCAGGGTGGCATGGAAGAGTAATAATGAGTATGAAGAGAAAAACATCACACTTGTAAAATTGCTTCTAAGTGACAAGGGAAGCAAACAGAGTGCTTAGGAGGAGGCTTTGAAGGAAGGGAACAGGGAGGCAGTGTGGTGAGAGAAGACATAAGGAAAGTTGAATGTCAGGTAAAAACCTTGCAGGTGAGGATAATGGAATTGGATGAGATGCAGACTTAGATGGTTTGTGTGACAGCAAGTGATGCTGCTAGCACAAAGAAGGAGCAAACACTGTGTTTAGAAAAGCAGAGGATAGCAATTGTCACTAGCACAGGCAGGAGAAACCCCAGAGGTGAAAGTGCACATGTGCATTGTCTACTTTCTCAAACAGTTGGATACAAAGGTGGAGCAAGGGATAGCTTTCTGATAGCATTAATACATGGCAGTAGGTAAATCCTATTTCCTGTACCATCATCCTATTTACCTATGCTTACAGCCAAGGACAAAGGAGGCCTGTCAGAATTTGGTGTCATCCATAACCTTGTGTCTCATGCTTGTTGGGACTACTTGTGGCATACTCCCCAAGTCATAAGCTGGAAGACAAATGGTCATTGACACAATCACCCAGCACCACCCCACTGTGCTGCCTACTACCAGTCTAGCCAGAATAAACTAATGTTAGAGCATAGCTCATTATGCAGAAAGGGTCTTCCAGCATCAGGAGTGCTGATAGCTAAACAGATCAAGATGGTGAATGAGACACTGTGCAGTCTCTTTGCGCATGCAATATCCACTGATGGGTGTTTTATGTACAGGCAAATGGCAGGATGTGTTGCACTATATTCTGATAAGGTTTCAGGATTTTGCCCTTCCTGTGTTAATGTAAAACCATCTTCAGTAACCTCATGGTAGAAATGTCCACAGTGTCAGTATTATTTGATGATATTTCAGTACTTTGACCACTGTGAATGAAACCTTTAATATGCTTTCTCTGTCTTTCTCCCCCACTCAGGAGGGAATCACTGCTTGCACAGCCTATTTGCTGCAGCACTTGTTGTCACAGCCATTGGCCATCCCAGCTTTTCTTAGTAAAGCACCAGAGCAGAACTGTTGTATGGCTGGGTCAGGAGGAGTTCATGTGTCTCGGGATAGGAATGGATGAAGGTGGGTCACAGTGCAATACGAGAGTCTATGCACCAAGCCCGGAAGGGTCACTGTGCTCCCTATATTAGCTTACTCTACAATTTCACTACAAAATAGTGTTCCCCATTTGAAACTTTTAATAAATCAGATTTGTGAAAAGAGGGAGACAAAGATGTGCCCTCTCCACTGAGTCCATTGACCTTTTTTCCCAGGGGTTTTAATAGAACCCTGGAGCCTGGTAGAACTGTGACACTTCTTTGTGTTCACTGTGAAAGATTCACGTGGTATTGCTTATCTGCACAGGGAGCTTCATACTGTTAAATATCTGAACACAGGTTTGAACACAGAATTCCCTGGCTGCATGCCCAAATTCCTCCACTGCCAGCTGGAATTATATGAGTTTAAATCACTTTTCTGAGTTCTCTGCTAACAAGGATTAGAAAACAGGCGTGCATGAGAATACAGTTAGGTGCGATTCTTAGTTTGCATCATTTATCTTATCAGTACAATGCAAGGCACATAGGGTATTTCCAGGAGTGGAGGAAGCACTCAATTAGAAGTGCAAAGGTCTACTCCTGAGTACTGCGGTGACGCACTGTATCTTGGCAGGACAAAACCATGGTCTGGGACTGGAGATGGAAATGTTGCGTTTACCTGCTAAGCCCTAGAGTCCCACTCAGCTGGGCCCTGAGCTTTTGGTATAGGACTCAGTGGGAGTTTGTCAGGCCCGCTGAGGCCTCTGTCAACACTGAAATACATAGTCGCGCATTATCAATTGTAGTTAAAGGAAGGACTTATCTCAGAAATGCTGATTACTCATCTGAAAAACTATTCGTGCTTATATTATAGGTGAGAAAGGCTGGTGTGACACAAGAGTGGTATTGTCGTAGAGCATATGCTTCCCACAGCGCAGAATGTTAATCATTATAAACTTTTGTTTTCTCTGAAGAAGAACATTGAAATTGCCAAACAGTAAAATGAAGAATAATGTGTATGCTTTGCTGAAATGCACCTTGATCTTATCAAAACTGCGTCTTTTTTTTAGGAAAGCGTTTCACAATATTTAGCATACTGTAACCAACAGCTACAGATTTATTACAATTTTTCTTCTGAAGAGGTATTTTCATTCTGACACTTGATGAATTACCTGTGAAAAGTTTCAGGGTCACAGGGTTTTTGTGCTGCTCTGAGTTAAATATTTTCCTTATAATTATTGCTGCAGATTCAGTTAAACAATGCACTCACCTTTCGCCCAGTTTACACCTCCCTTTCTGAGAATCTGGATAATCCTTTTTCATCTCTTTTCATTTGCATCTACTCACACTATAGCTTTGGGCTTTTCTGCTACTAAAAATTTAAAAGGGTATCTAATGATTAAAAATAACCCCAAAATGATAATGGAAACTGTGTTGGATTCGGCTGAATTATTTTTGCTTATACTTCTAAAAGGGAATGCCAATATAGAAATAACATGAAGCATTCATCTCATAGTGCCACTTTTAAATTCTACAGCCATTTGAATAGCCATTTCCTAGTGAATATGAAGTGATTAAACATCTGTTTGAATTGTTCAGCCTGAAGCATACAGGTTCAAGGGATGCTTGAACTTTCAAATGTAGTTAGGAGATCATTCACAAGTCATTGCAGACATATAGCCTGAGTTGCTACTCCATTTTTTTATGTTATAGTGAAGCAAATAGCCTCAGATCAAAGTTTTATAAGTAGTGCGCTCCAGAGGCTAATTTTTACTCCTGAATGCATATATGGTTTCTAAATCATTACATAGGTAGAGAAGGATTTGGACTCTCCAGATGGGTTGCTGCTAATAGTGAGAAACCTCCTGTGCAAGGTTGCTATCAAAAAGCTGCTCCTAACAGCCAGTGCAGTTTTAAAAGTAAAGGCGCATAGTTTCAGAATCAGCGAATGCCCTAATAAAATGTGATTGCTACCTATAACCTCACTAATAAAATGATACAAAGTTCAAGAAAAAATTATTTAATATTAACTATGATTGTTCCAGCTCTAGTAAACTAGAAACCTGTGTGTTATATAAAATTTTTAGGTAAAGGAAGGGAGTGATCTTTAAAAGCCCATGTTGGGTTTGATAACTGCCCTGTTGCCATACAGCTCTAGGGTGGAGCAAGTATAAAATCTTCCTAAGTTTAGTAGCATTTTCTTTTCTTTCATGATTTAAAAATGAAAGGAAATATAGAAATACTTCAGTGTTTGCCTTTTCCTGTTCCTTTTCAGCATGTAAAGAGGCTATTACAAGGGTGCAATTATATTTGGTATGTGCCTGCATATGTGTGTGTGTACCCCTTTTCCTTCAATGGCTTCTGAATCCATCAGTCATTGTCAGCTTATTTCGAAAGGAAGTTCATCTATCCAAGATACTAAGTTCCTACACGCCTTATGTGAATCAGTATCCAGATAAAGGAAAGTAACTAACTGCTGGGTACCACACTGAAAGAAAGACTAGCACTCTCACCCTGTATTTAACAGCAGAGAACCTACAGAAAGGAAAAGAGGACTAAAATGATTAAGTTCCTCCTCATGCATCCATTAGAAATTGGAATATCAAGCCACTTTTCAGTTTTTTATAGGGCATAGATAAGAAATTTATAGCACAAAGCAACATCGCACCTTTAAAAATCCCCACTGTTCCAAAATATGAATATGGGTTGCCCGTGCTCTGAATGGGGTGTGGTGTTTCTTGCTTAGCAAACACACATGAGGAGAAAGATGGCTTTGTAACAGCTTTTCCCCTTACATGCCCCTGGACAGCTGTGTGTAAGAGCACTGCAGAAGAGGGGATCAAAGGAGCAGTGACCAACCTTTTCCCAGTTTCAGTGCTAATCTTCCATTATGTCAAAATACTTTAAATAAAAGCAGTCTTGAGCATCAGGTCATGCTCATCCTGTTTTTTTTCAGGAATATAACACAAGGCACCTGAGTCTAGAGGCCTCAGATTGCTGAAGGGAGTATAGGCAAGCAGCAGATGGTGATCCTGCTACAGAATAAGACCTCTCTTTTATGGATTTTTGGACTCTAGTATTCCCCCTCAATTAAGGATAACGTAAATGACAAATCTCAGTTCTTCAAAGATTAGATGAAAGGGTTGCTGCAAAAACTCCATGTGTGTATATATACAGATATTATATTCTGTTTCAAATCAAACATGTACACTCCTATTTTTTCCCCTTTTCCCCACATTTATACCTATGCAAACTGCATGAAAAAGACTTAGTATTTCACAGTCAGCATTTTTTCTGATGAATTATAAATGTGTTTTCCTTAGGTTCTTTTTTGGGTGGGTTATTTTAACTGAAAATAAGAGAAAGATTTCTTTTTAGTCCTAACTGAAAATTTTGCTTACAATGCATTGTTTCTTCCCTGTCAGGGTGAATGCAAAGAGAAGTAAAGAGGAAATTAATTCTTCTCAGCGCCTGTTTTGCAGGGTGAAGAAGAAGGTGCCTTCTTCAGAACTGAGCCCATAGAACTGACCTTCACAATCTTACTCCTGTGAGTATCTCTACTGATGTTAGTACAGCATAAATTTATGCGTAAAGGGTCTAGAATTTAAAAACAAAAAATCAGATAATGCTTTGTAGTTTATGTAGCAATTTTAGTACTAAAGCTGCTTGGTTCCTTTGAATTACTCTGAAATACACCTGGTTTTTTCTGATGCCAACAAATGAACTTCAAAAATGTGCTGGGCCATATTCTTAGCCTGCGTGAACACAAGTCCTTTGACTTCCACATGAACAAAATCAAAATTAGGCCTACTCAATACCTTGTTAGCCTTGTTGGTCTGATTTGCTTTTTAGGACTCACAATGATGTCCTCTGGTGAATCAGAAGACAAGACTGAGTCTAGCAAGTTTTATGGTACTGCTGGTGAATTTATTCTAAATATACTGGATAAGCAGTTTCACTCTATTGTACAGCAGCCTTCCAATGAAGTCTCTGTGGTCTTCTGCAAGTCACACATATTTTAGTATTATATGAAAGGACTTCTAATTTATAATGTTCCTTTCCTGTTTGGTAATTTATTGAGTAAATTATGATTTCATTTTTCTTACAGCTACACCATTTTTCCAGCTGACACTTATTCTAAGAGTGTATAGGTAAGCTTTAGCTCCTCCATTAGATCTAATTTGTAAAATTTCTTAAGAAACAGCAATGTCAAATTTTGACAGAGATCAATACAACACACAGGGGTGATTGTTCATATTGAAAACAAAGTCCTAATAAGAACTAAAGTTATTTTCCACAAAATAAATATTCTATTAAAACTCAATCACCTAAGTATAATATGGAAAATATTTTTAACTTGTGACGCAAGAGACAGGCTAATTTTGGAAAGGTTCTTTAATATGGTAACAGGCAGACAGAGTAATCTTTCAACACACTTAGGGTCCTGTTGTTCCAAGGGCTGCATGCCCCAGGACACTGTTTTTTGCATGCATTAACGCTAGAGTTACTTACACTGGCTCTTGTTTATATTACACTAAATTACACTGTATGGTTACTCTTCTTTTTAATATGATTTGTGTTCATTTCCAGTACAGCTATTCAAGGGAGTGTGGAGTTTGGGAAAAGGGCAAGCCATAAGAGAAATACAACCTTACTCTTTTAACAGATTACACCTACAAAGGTTGGTTTGTGTATACAGCATTGGACTATATTTGCAGTTATACCAATGGGAAAATATAAGTAATTGGATGCCATGACTAAAAGGAGTTACTCCTTTACAATGGTATCAATGTGAGAAGAATAATTTTCCAGGTAAGTATTAGTGATAGCCAGGGTTAGACACTGACAAACCACACGAAAATCTAATACACTGGATGTTCCATATAATTTCTAGATATCATCAAATCAGCAGTTTTGTATTTAAAATGTTTTTTATCTTTTGATTGCGCAGCATTGCGGTCATTTTTGGGAATTAAGATATGTTGGTTTGTATTTTACTTTTCATAATCCTCTTAATAGTTTTGACAAACATCCAGCTATGTAAGGGCAGATATTTCCTCTGATCATACTTGAATCACTGAAATGTATGGATCTGAAGCCTCAAGACTGGGAGCTATAGTGTGCAAAACAGGACAGAAAGTCACCTGTAATACAGCTTTGGCAATAGAGGCTGGCATTATTGCAAAGTACTGCACTCACCATACAAATGTATTCCACTGTGTTTTCCTCTGTTTTGTAATAGAACAGCAAAAAAAAAAGCCACAGCAAAAGAGGTAAGAAATCATAAGAAACAGTATCTTCAGTTAAGTTGTGAAAGGAGATGATAAACTGATGAAGGAAAAATAGAGAAAAGTTGTCTTGCATCCCAGGGGCTGCAGCAGTAACAGTGAGTCATTGGGACAGAGACTAAATGAGAAAGAAGACCCAATGGTAAGGGAGAAAGTGAAAGGAAGTTCAGCATTATAAATGGGAGTTGTCATGTATTAAACCAGTATCCATCTGACTTGATATTAAAAATTGCTTAAAAACACCACCAACACCTGTGCCCAAGTCGCACAGGAAGGTTGTGGAGAGGTAGTGAGAACCAGTGATGTATGATCCAATGAGTTACTGTATATGGGAATGATCCAAAAGACTTAGTATTTCTCTTTACATCTTAAAAGCATTGCAGGAGACTCTCTGCATACAGCAACTACCATCTAGCTGTATTCTTTCAACTATGAACATAATCTTCAAAAAAATCAGCTCCTTTCCTGACAGTCGAGTGTAAAAGAACTGAGACACGCTATTAAAAAAAATCACAAGTGTTGATTGAATGAATGTTTAAGGAATAGGCAAGTGTGTATTAAAATGTTTTTTCCATTTATCCTTTCATTTGGCTTTGTTTCATTTATTCCCGCTTCCTGTTTCCTGTATTCTAATTTGGAAACCTCTGAAGTGTCATTAAATGAAGGTTGTAAGAACTCTGCACAGGTCCCATATAGACTTTAGCATTGCAGTTAAGATTAATATTAATGTTTAAAAATATTCTTGAAGAAACTTTTCATTGGGGCTGCTTTTTATGTTGGTGACAGGAACTTTTGCAGTACAAAACACAGACTGAGCAGGAACCTTACAGGTAAAAATTACTGTGGACTGTGATAGCTGCAGCCAGCCTCTGGTTTTCTCTGCTGTCACAGCTGAACACAGGTATCAAAATTTCAGTCTTTAAATTGGGTTCCTACATATCTGTATACAATAGAAGAGTAGTGGTGAACTTAGGAAAAAGGGAGACATTCTGTACATCTAATTAGTTTTTTCTTAGTTCATTTCTGCATACAGCAGGGGTGATGAGCAACAGAATCAGGTTTCTCTGATTCATTAGTGTTTACTCATATGGAGAAACTTGGTCATTGGGCAAAAGCTTCTAATGGCAATATTTTCTTCAAACAATGATTTTTTGTACACCTTGTGTTCAAGTGTCTGGCAATCTACTATTAATCTGTGTCTGAGTATTAGTTATTTTTTTTTGTAAGTAAGTTTAATATGAGTTTTATTTTTTAGCATTTACCATGACTAAAATATAACTTTGATACCCAAATGTAAGAAGACTTATGAATCCCAGATATATCCCAGACTTCTCAAAGTGCACCAAGATTCCTCCTCTGGTAAGTATATCTGAGGTGTATTGAAACTTTGATAATGTGGTTACATATGTCTATACCAGGGCAATTTTCCTGGTACATAAAATAGCTTGAATGATTTATACCTATAAATGAATGTAAGATTATAGAAATATTCAGCAGCATTTCACTAGGAGGTAATGGATTGAATTCTCTCCTTGGCCCTCTTTTTTTTCTTTCTTTTTTTTTTTACTTATGTGCCTGAGGGTCTGTTTCTTTTAGAATATAAGGTCTTTAGGAAAGGGACTAGATAATACTTTTTTTTTATGCAGTACCTGTTTATTCTACCATAAATCTGATAGTTGAAAAGGGTTGCTTGACTGCATAGACACTTCTCTGTAAATAAAATTATCTGGTTTTCAGTTTCAGCTGCCAGCCCCTAAGTAAACCCAGAATGTCCCGTTAAATAATACAAGATATTAGTGAAGCAGACTGTCTCCTTACATAAATATAAGCATCAGCTAAACAACACCGTAAGAATATTTTGCTTAATATTTTTTGTACCGTGGTATAACTGTAAAACCTGACTTGCTATGTAATACATTCCTAGGTATGGTATTCTACAGTATCCTGAGCTTGGACAATATGTAAGAGATGATTTCATTATAAATATCTTTGAGACTGATTTTGCAATTCATATGCACCCAGGAATACAAAAACGCCTGGGCTTCAACAGAAGACTTTAAGGAGATGGCCCTTTGTTTTATTGCTTTATATCTGTGAAGGCTCTGATAAGGCACACATTTTTTAAGTGCAACCTAACATAAGCCAACTTCTAAATTCAGCTTCTGACTACAGCTTCTTTTACATTTCCTCTTGCATGAGCAGGCACAGCACCAAAATCCAATCTACTGTGTCAAATATATGCATTGTGCAAATATATGGCTGTTTGATAAATGGAGTTGAATCTGGTTTTTTTGGGGGGGTACTTCTAACAGCTGAGAAATGTGCATAGTTTATTTTTTAGCTCACATGTTGCATGCAAATTTCTTCTTTCTACAGTGCAATGTGCACTGTGAAGTTCCATGAGATGTCTGAACTAGATTCACTGTAAGTACTTATCCAGAATATGCAATTAAAAGGTAATTCATTTCTAGATATCATCAATATTCTGTCATTGCATAAGGGGAATGGACTAGATGACCCATGAAGTCTATTCCTACCGTCATTTCTATTATGATTACCTTTTATTAGTAAAATTGCTTTTTAAGGTCACTTATAGGTGGGGGTTTCCTTTACGCAAATATTTGATACATTTGGCCAATCATGTGTATTTCTTCGTGCTCTGTTTAGAATGGATTCAGTAAAGGTAGAACATCAAATGAAGCAAAACCCTGCTATTTTGTTGTAAATAATTCATAAAACAATGTTATGACCCTTATTCCCCATGAGACATCCACATAATGAGCCACCCAAATGAAGCAGGGAAAACATCCACTTCCCCTGCCATGGGTGTGCCCCTTACAGACTCCTCAGGGTCAGAAGCCCATCAATCTCTTTTCACACATGAGCTAATCAATTCAAAGAGGGAAGTGCCAATGAGCTATTAGATCAATATGGTGAAGTATGGAGATTGATCTTATCCCAGAGTGACTACATTAACAGACTCATCAGTGTGACCTCTGCCCTGCTGCACACATTATACAGGATTTCAAGTCTGATATCTGAATGAAGACCTCAGGTCATTGCTTTTAATAATCTGCTTTGCTGAAAGAATTAAATCTGTAATGGGATGACTGATGAAAATATGAAGTGCATTCTTCTTCTCTAGTCTAGAAATGCTCACAGAAATCGTGCCAGCTTTTCACAGCAACCAGTAACATTGACTGTCTCACGCAGAAACCTGTTCAACTGTGCCTGGGGACTGGTATTTCAGGTAACATGTATCATGCAACCAATGGTATTTTGCTCTCCTGCCACAAAAATGAATAAAAATGACTGCATGCCAAATGATAACAAGTACTAGCTTTGTCAAAATCAATTAGTCTTGGGTGAATTACTCCAATCAGTTCATGTGAACTGCAGATCAAGAGCTATACTGGCGTCCTGGTGATCTGAATTATTTAGCTGGTGTAAGTGGGATCGCAGCAGCTGCCACTGCTGTGAAAGTTGCTCACAATGATGCCATGTACTCAGCACACCACCCTCCAAGAAAAATGTTCCCAAGACTTGCATCAGCTCAAGGTCCAAGCTTGGGAGTCGTAGTTGGTTTTCATTTAGGCCAAAAGCCAGCAGCTTTTGGGGAAATTGATCTCATTAGAGGACTCTGGCTTCACAATATTCAGGAGCAATATGTGCATACATCCATAAACAGTTTCCTGTCCCTTAATCAACCTATGCTAGTGAGTGTCACCAACTTCACAGGAAATCTGTCCATGAAGTTACCACAAGTAATACTGTGTGCAACTATTTCAGGCCTCTCATTTTAAAGACTAAGTGTTTTTATATATAGTTACAGAGATGCTGAAAAAATGTACAGTGTGTTGTCTAAGAGCATAACATTAATACTGTTAGTATTTTTAAAACACTGAATAATCTCATTGCAATGAAATATTTATGTATACAACACATTTTAATACTGTGTTTTTATTATACCAAACACTTCTATTGTTCATTGTATAATTGAATCAATGAATTAGAAGAAGGTTACTAAAAAAGGTTTAATGTTTTTTTAATGAAAGTAAATGATGTAACTTCTGTTAGTCACTAAGGATAATGGCAGATCTATCAGGTTCATATAGATAAGAGCTTTGTGAGTTTATCTGAAAGCCCACATAATGGCTCTCATTTAGCTGTAACCTCGAAAAACAGACTTAACAATCCTATTCAGGGTTTTTAATTCATTGTTTATGTGTATGAACTCTCTTCCGCTTTGTGATCAAATCACCTGTCTAATCATGAAAATATGAATCTCTTTAGCAGATACATCTATTTGCAGTTGTAAAACACTTTTGAAAACAATGCTCTTTCAAAGTCTAAATGGAAGAACCGAGCTAGCCATACAATACCACTGGGAAATGTTTCCAAGCTCTTAGGTGAATAGATAGGGGCACTGGCGAGAACTCTGTATGTTAATAGTGAAAATGTGCACATTTTAATGCTCACACAGTTTGAATCCTTAATTAGCACACCAGCCTAAATTATAAATATTTCCCAGGTAGAGCCTCCTATGCTTAAAAATATCCCAATAGAAAATCCTTATATATAACACTGATTGAACTTTTAATACTGCAGAAAATATTATATAGAAAATTAGAACAGCAGCTGCAAACTTGGCTCTGAATCTTTCACAGATATTGTGTTCTTTGCAAGGTAGCATCTAATTTTTTTATTATTTTGCAATAGATATAAAAACAGATAAAGGAATTTTATATTAATACGTGATACATTTATTGTGGAGGAGGGACTTTATAATGACACCCTTAGAAATGTATTTGCATTTTTTAATGGGAGGTGTGTTATCAAACTTCTTATAAAGAGAGAGATTCTAACATTTCTTCTGTCTTTAAGCAGAAACCGAGTAAGTATGTATAATACATACATGTATATGATACACAGGATGCTGTAGCGCTGCTCAAGGACCTGTGTGAATTTTGTGAGACCACATAATTCATAGTGGTGAACCACAATTAAATAAATCACACCAACAAAATGGGCATAAATTTTTTCTACCTCTATGATGTGGTTTTTACATCATATTCTTTCCAAACAAACTAAACCAGCTATTCTGTAATAGAAGTGTTTTATGTTTAAAAGGGTTTTAGAATTCTATTATATTTGTGTCTTTCCATTTATAAAGCTAGGAACTTAATACACATCCAATAGGACAGGCCTGAGAAGGACTTTGATTCAGGAAAGCACTTCACATATTCCTTGAAGCATTTCTCCTGATCTCACTGATGGGAAGCAAATGCTTATATATTTTCACTAAAATGAAGGTAATTCTTCTGAACAGGGGCAAGGGAAAGTAAACTTGTAGCATATATAGAGCTAAAATACCTTTTCCATAAATAATAACATCTTTTTTAAATTCGGTGTTTCACACTCAACAAGTGCTAGAAGTAAATGCTGCCTCCCAATGGAAATGTGAAGTTTCTTTCCTGATAAAATAAACCATAAAATTTGTAGTCCCATTGTTTTATCAGATGTTTAGTTTTTAACTTACATCTAGTAGCAATTGAACAATTTTAATTCTGGATTTCACTATCAAATGTCTTGTTTTATGAACTTCATATCATAGGCTCAAAATGCAGTTTCTGGAGTAAGGGGGATATTTTTTCCTTTAACAACAACCACTTGAAAACTGGTTAGGAGCATGAGAAAGCAAAAATAGATTAGTGGCAGAGTTCAAATGAAGTCGTGAAATTAATGATAAATACAATTTATCTTATAAATCTGCAATTTACCACATAGCTCCACAACTCATATCTGCGCTATCACTGTCACACATGCTATCAATGCACGTGCTAGCTGCATCTGTATGATCACAGAATCTATGGCTGCATTATCTGATATCAGGGATATCTGCTAGGGGCATCGAGTTAGATGGTTTTTAGGTATCTGAGTACAAATAAGTGGTACACAGTACTTATATTCAATGAATCATGTCAGTAGGTTCTGTGTAACACAGGAATGGCTGTGGTTTTGGGGTTTTTTTCAAAGCAAACTTCTTTCCAATTTCCATCATAAGCAAGTGCTTACAGGCAGAGAATGTTCATGAAAACTTTCAGAGCAAAAAGGTAATCTTCTGGGAAACTTACAATAGATTGAAAATATATGTCTAGAATCGAAATGCTTCCTCAGCCTTGACAGGATAAATAATAAATGCTTTCTAGGTAACTACTGCAGCTCTTTTGATAACATATATATTAATAAATTAAAAACGTCTGTAGATTGACAAGTGTTTTGTGGGCTTATACTGGAAGGCCAATAGCTAATTATGAAAGCCTGACTTGACTAATCAATTATTCAGATGAACATTAGGTGCCTATTATATGCGTAAACATGGGAATTATATTTCCCCTAAGTAACTTTTTAAAATAACAAACCCAAAACATGCAAATTTGAACTAGAAAGAAATGGTACTATTATGCACTTATTGCACATGCAGAACTCCCACTGAATTATTCAGGAAACGCTGTATCAGAGGCCTCAGTCTTCTGACTCTGAGCAACACAGCAATAGCAGCACATGCCATGTGGTATTTGTTATGCATGTAATATTGATTTAGCTCACTCTTGCTGGTCATGTTTTGGAGTAAGGGAAAGGAAAAATATCCCTAGATTGATATTTGCAATATATTTTTATGCCTGTTGAACACAAGATTATCTGATGAATTAATAAGACCATGGCTTTTGAGTGCAGGAAAAATAAGCCTTTGAAAAGGAGCACAAGTGAGGTAATGAAGAGGTAATGAACTATGTTTTGAAAAGGTTTATATTTGCTTCATTCCCCAACTCCTGTATGTCAGGATTGGGAGAGTACTAGTATTACAGAACGGATTCACTGGTATTTCGTTTAATTTGCAAGGTAGAAAACATAGTAAGGTAATGCATAATCGTCCTTTCCATTTAGGAGAGACCAGACTCTTAAACAGAATACAGCAACAGGGAAACTAGAAATAGATGTGAGCAGACACCTGCTGACAAACAATGACAAATCCCACTGACACCACAGTGACCCCCAGTTAGTCAAGATTTAATTAAGGAGTATAATTAAGTCAGTGGAACAGAACACTAATGAGTGGTGGTTTTTTATATGGGTAATTGCACATAAGAATACAAAGTAAGCTAGGCCTCTAAATATATCATTAAAATGAACTGTATAGCATGACAATCGGATCTTTAAGTCCTTTTTTTCTTCCTTGACAATAGTGCAGGTTGAAACAATGCAGCTTGTCAAGCATCTGTGCACATGCTAACAGATGCTATTGGCCCAATCCTGCATGTATCTAAGCATGTTGGTAACATGACCTTGTTGACACAATGCACACCAGCAAAGCTAGGCATGCATGTGTGTGCTGGGCTCTGTCTGTCATTCTCTTTGCACTTGTTTGTACCATGCAGGGGTCACTGCGGCTCGTTTTCTAACAAATGACATTCTGTTGCTATTCTCTTACAAGTAATACATCCTCTAGGTTTCATTTATAGAGTGTGTTGATGACAAGGAAGGCATATTTTACAAACTGTTTCTATGATTATCTGTATATTGGGCGCAATATACCTTTACAGTCAACCAAGAGAGATTTCATACAGTATGGGAATTTTATGCCTCAGCCAGTTTTCTGGAATTTATTTTGGGAACCTTTAAGCAGTTAAGTGGATGAAATAGCTGAAGTGTTTTTGTCAACATGCTATTTGCTTGTTTCAAACAGAAAAGTATTTTTAAGTAGATTTACTAGACCAACATGTTAAACTGGGGTCAAAAACATCATCATGAATAATGATGACAGTGGTAGGGGAAAACCAACTTTCCTGTGGTCTTGAAGATTTAAAAGAATGCCTGTGTAGTTTTGGGCCAGCCCTCTGCCACGATTACTCTATCTGCTCCCAGCTGGTAGCCTGCAGTTCATGACAGCCTTTTATCTGTTATCAAAGCAACAAGTGGAAGAGCAGATCCTCCTGCCTGCTAACACTCTGTTCAGTTCTCTCTGTAGAATTTCTGCTTCTAAATCTTTCCTTTTAGCAAGTCCTCAGATTTCCTTCCTACTGCTGCAGGAGACACTAAATATGTCTCTCAAGTCTTTAGCTGACTTGTCTAACTTACACTCTGCAGGACACTAAAGGAAGAGATAATAATTGCTTTACAACAGGACATTTTCTACAGGAACTGACTGAAATGCAGAATAAGCCTGATCCTTCTCACACTAGAGTGCTGAGAGCTTAGCAATTGAGTTCGGTGACAGTAATACCAGGTCCTAATTACTCAAATAATGCAGTATTGATATAACAGTTCAATTAAAATTTCAGACTGAGAAATGAGTTAGGTTTAAATTGAATCCACTAAGCTACTAATCTATTTATATAACTACAAATTTTACTGTAACAAAAGCAAAGCAAGCAAACTATATCGAAACTTATGATATACATATTGTCCTTACTTTGTTTTTTTAGTTGCATAGGAAAAATAAAAAAAGTTAAACTGGGAGATACTGAAGTATAATTAATGTGAATTCTTTCAGGCAAAATCTATCCCCTGAAACTGAAGTTATTTGTTATTAAAACAAATCTAAATGAATGCGCTTTATAACTAAAAATATACATTCCACTTTCTTTAAATCATGCTGTCATAGAGCAATAGATCTTAGAAACACAATGCTGTAACAGTTACTACAAGTATATTTTAAAAATCAAGGTAACAACTTAACAAGCTGTTAAGTAGGCTACATCAAACCACGATATATATTAAGGGGTTTAACTGTTTTTTAAACGGACCTTCCCATGATTTACGACAGATGCAATGACAGAAGATGCTGTGAGAATGCCAGTGTGGCACTGAATCCAGGACTTGCTCCCTCTCTGGAATAAGGCCTTTGCCACCAGACTCATCTGTGGATGCCTTGATGCCTCCTCCAGCCAGGCACAGCAAATGGAGCAGGGGCCAGATGCTGCCAACGCTCTGCCCTGCCCACAGTGCAATCCTATTGCACTTGGCAGAATCTAACCCTATACATTTGACCCAGTTAGAGATTTTCTGATAAATGCAAAAGCATGATTTGGCTCTAAGTCCTCTGGCACTTTGCTAAGACCTAGGCAGTAGTGTCTCATTTTCATGGGGTGCTTGAGGTAAACTGTTCTAAGTAGGGCCCCAATAAACGTAATCTTTCCATTTTTTTCCCAGGAACTGGGAAGCCTATCAGAACCAAAATACAATAACAGAAGAGAGGTTGTGAAAATTATGCAAATTATTTCCCCGTTTTTATCTCTCTGCTGGCATGTGCCAGTATAAAATATGGGATTAGATGGAGTGACTTCTGCTTGGCCTGCAGACACATGTATGCATGATGGATCCCTGACATCTTCTTCTCCCCCATTTTCATCCCTGAGAGGCTGCCCCTGCCCAGCCGCGTATGAATGAACAGAAGCGCCTTTCATCCCCCACTTGCCTGGTGCTTCAAAAGGAACTACAAAAATAGCAGCAACAAAAATCCAGCCGCCTGCCAAAAGGCCCGCACACGTCCCATTCTCACAGGCATGCGAAAGGTTGGAGAGCTCAGCAAAATTTTTATGTACGGGAGCAGGCCCAAGGAAAACTCACACGCCATAACCAATTGTGGACGGAGGATCATCTATCAGCAGACAAATGCAGGAACTCCAGAATGTCTCTCCTCAAATGAAATAATATATCTTTGAAAGCCAATGCCCGTTTTAGGCCTGAGGCCCATATATCAAGCCTGAGAGGCTTGTGGATACGCTCCAGGGCCATTAACCTTCCACCTGTTTCCCCTTGTCCTTCAGGATGAGACCCTGCCCTTGATTTTACTCCCTTCCCCTGTTCATCTTCCGACAGAGTGTAAATGTAAAGCAGAGGGCCTGTGAAATAATTCAAAGGCAATGGACCAGGGACATGGTTACAAATCTCTGCCACTGGCACTGTGACTTATGCAGGCAGTTTGTCACACATGAGCCAGGTGACCTCTGTGACATAACAGAGAAAAATATTGCCCGAGATCAAAAGATGAGATTCAGAGTACTCTAACTAACTCTGGTGTACACAGCCGTGCTACACAGCGGCCAAGGGTTTCCTCTCTTTCAAATACTGCTTGCTCCGCTTCCTAACGGGTAGGCAGTGCTCCTGATAATTTCAGTAATCTCTTTTTCTGTTGTCTCTTTGGAAATCTTTCCTGTCACCTGAATGTCAAAATTTGCCTTCTTCTGAAGCCTCGCTTTTTTGAAAAAGGCATTTAAATTGACAAGGAGAGACAGCAAAACGTCATTAAGCAGATAAAAACATACAAAAACCAGTATAATTGAAAATGATAGAATAGTCACTTTTGCAAATGGGTCTGTTTTAATCCACTAATTTTCAAAATACTAAGTAATACTACAACTTTGTATGAGCACATGCTGTCTCTGGTATTGCAATGAGAAGTCTTCATAGTCTAAAACATTTATTGGGATTCATCTGTCATGATGGTTAAAATGAGAATTAGTATTAAAAATGATGCAATGCAGCCAGATAACACACATCTGTACTGAGTCATATTTTGCAAGAAATATACTACAGGACCAGAGTAACAGTCATTTGAAACAAAGTCTAATCAAATGAATTTAATTTTTTTCAATCTTAAATGCATTTTTCAAGCTGTGTACTACATAGGAAGTTTCACAGCTGTTTTGTACATTCAGGACGTCTCTGCTGGGTGCAGACAAAAGAACAAGGCCTAATGCAGTGCTTCTCTTTCACTCCCCATAACCTAACGGTATGTCTGGTATGGACATTTAATTTTGTCTATTTCATAAATTAAAAAAAAACCCCACAACTGTCACAGTATCCCTGGCATGATGATGAAATGAGAAATACAGCTGTAGCTAGATCAGCCTAAATCCCATTCTAATCCTAAATCTCTTTGGCACTTGCCAACATCTAGTTGATGAAAAAATCAGTTTAACCCAGGAGTGTATATAAAAATACACAAATGCAGATACACATACATGATTTCAGCACATTGCTTACAAGTGTGCTAAACGTTATCCCATAACCTATTTCATTATGTCTTATCACATGCTGACTTTGAAAATTTTGTGGAGTTCAAGCTTTTATCCAAAATCATCTGTACAGGTAGTGTTTCACTATGGAAATATATCTAAATTCATGAAATCTAAAAGCATAAAAGAAGTTGAACTATGGCTAGAACTTAATGCTAAATTATGCAGTGGTTATAAAGAAATGAACAACTGAAAACCATTTTGTGTTTTCCACTGACTGAAACCTGATGTAGAGCAGGTTTTAGTCAGTGGGATTAAATGACTGTTACAGATGACTGCAACAGTAAATACAGTAAATGCAAAATTGCTATTGCAGAAAGATTAGTCCGAAGTGTTACTACATGCATTCGTAAATACAAGACAGTCGTTTGATTTTACAGTGCAAGAATCTTTTGCTCTTGTTCAGGCCATGTGTTTGTAACCACATTTTCCTCTTTTGAATATCTGTAAAGAAAGCCTGCCAGAGTTAGAGCAGTCATCAACTACATGCGAGCTTTGTCACTGGTTTCAGTGATCTCCAATTCAAATCCCAGATGTCGTCATTTTTGAAAATACCTAGAGTGTTACTTTTTCATGTAAAATATAGGTGATATATCCAAGAGTTCTCACAGTCAGATCTTTAGCTCTCTTTGACACTCTGACTGTAACATTAATTTGTATTTAGGTCTGATTTAATTTAGATTTTATCTTTTTTTTTTTTTTTTTAATATATTTGATTTATCCCTGAAAAAAAAAAATATTTAATTTAAAGAGTACCTAGCCCAATCCATTGCCTTTTATAGTAAGCATGATCTAGTGCATTTGCTTTTGTAATATTCATGAAATTTGGAAATCAAGGCTAGGCATCATATACTACTCTAATAGAGGATTTTGCTAATTTGAGTGTTTGATCAGTTCTGAATACCCAAATGGTCTATTAGAATGTCTAATGCATAAAGAAACTACTTAAAATGTTATTATATGTACAATAATACTATTATATAAATATAATAAATCATAATCTTTATAAATACACACTCAAGTACACCTGAAATTATTTGTCCCATTTACTTCCCACAATGCACTTTTTGTATAAATATCTACTGAGCATCAAATATTTTTTAAGATTAAAGGTTACAGCACCCTGATTCTAAAGAATAGAATTTAACGCTTGTTGGTTTTCACATAATGTCTTGTCTTGAGGAAAAAACCTTAAATTAGCTGGTTGATATACTACACAGACACTACAAGTCCAGTTAATTGTATTTTTTAGGGCTTATGCCTCCCTAATTCAGTCATTTAAAACAAAAGAAAACAAGGAGTATTTAACATTTAAAAATAAGAATAGCAATTTGGGGCGTGAATAATTCCTTACATTCTTTTCCAGCTACAGACAATTTCTGTTGGGAAAAGTGCCATGTAGTGTCGACAGTGACAACAAATTGTATTGTCCGGTGAACATCTGTTTCCGACTCCCACACTGATATTGCAGGTTGGGTACTTCAGATTTAGTCTTCACAGGCTGCCCGACCACAGAGGAACTGGAAATTACTGGTATGTTCTACTTTTATTATTGGAACACAGGAAAACTTTATCATCATTCTGGGAAGGTCTATGTCTTTTGAAATTTTGGAAAGAGGGTTATGTTATCACAGAAGGCCGCATGACTTAGTTCTTACGAAGGAGAAAAGCAGCTCCTGTTCATTGTGTCTGGCAGTACATGCAGGTATGCGAATCTGAGATGAAAATCTCAAAATGGAATGGTATTGCTGTTATTTCTGTTTCAACAAGCAAGGTTTGATGGCGAGAGTTGGGGGAGAAAGTTTTTTTTAATAAAACCAGCAGCACTGCTAAAAAGGATTCTCCCAGTCCTGCTGCTCAATATGTAGTATTGTGTCCGTATACAAAGTAAGTCTGAAAACAGTTTCTGTAGGGCAGAGCAGGCTGAGGTTTAGTATAGGTTGCAGGATATAGCCCTAGAATCAGTCTCAAAGAAAGAAATGATCTTTTCTAACTCATATTTATATATAATGATAGAAAATCATTGAGAAAGGCTGTGTTAACTAGCTAAAATTATTACTGTTAAAAATCCCGAAGACAATACTAAGTAATCTTTTAAAAACTGAGGGGAGTTTGTTAGAATGATCAATGTCAGTTTTCTCACCATTTGTTATTCAGCCAAGGGGAAAAGGTAAAGTAATGCTTCGGCAGGGACAGAGAAGAAATTAAGATACATACTTGATAGGCACCATGTGCCAGTTTGATAAAGCTCCAACTCCTGAAGTGTAAAAACACCAGTCATTGCTGGGATAACAACTGAAAACTATCCTGTCTTGCGGAGAAAGAGAGAGAGAAAAGCTCCATTGAAACTCCTATTAACACTAATTAGAGTTGCCAGCATGCAGCAAAATCAAAGGCAAAACATGTGGAGCTCCCACTGAAGTCAAACAGAGAAGGGTATGCCTTAAAGGAGAGGCATGCAAATTAAAAATAAATGCTGTTCAATGTTACCAAATAAGCTAGTCATATAAACACTGACATTGAGGTGTAACCCTTCCTACTGGGAACACTCGCCCTGAAAGTTCATTCAGAGTCAGGAGAGAGCACTGTCCTTCACCACACTTGCAAATTGAGAACCTGTCTTGTGAGTGACAGGTCCAAACCAAAGTAATTGCCATGTGTTTATTTCTGCTGAAAGTTGTTATCATTATTATTACTGTTGTTAACACATTTGTGGTTTACTCACTGTATTATAAACAAGAACTGTTGTTTTCCCAGTCCTGCATCAGAAAGACAGTTTTTTGATGTTACCCCTTATAGCAATTTTGGATTTTTCAAACTAAAAAGTGGGTAAAATCCTAGCAATATGGCAAATATTCAAAATACTGTTAGGAGATTCTAGGTCTCATCCTCAAATGCAGCAAATTGTCTGATGTTGCTTTTCATGTGTGTAATATGTGCTACCCCAAACAATACTCCAATAGTATTTGTGAGTAGCTTGCTTTCTATCTCACTCTCTTCTCTCCATGTGTAGATAGAAGGAAGACCAGCGGTTGTGGTTGCAAAAGAAGCTGAAGCTATTTTATACTGTGGTGACCTGGGTATGAGTTACATATTAGTCTCGGCTTCCACTTGCACACTAGGTGATTTGTACCACCACCTAATTTAGTTTCATGCCTCCAGCAGACTGTTTACTACATTCCTACCATCTCCCACGGTTCCTTCTAATCTCAGGGTGCTTATGCCCTACTACTGCACAGACAAATGGGAGTAGAACCAGAGACTTTGGGCAATTGTCACTTGTTATTGTCCCTACAGGTTTTTGCTGTTTTCTGAAGGAAAAATAATAGTTTAGATTAACTATCTTTGTGGTTTTACTGCAATTTTTACTGAGCTCCAGGAGTAGCAAGATGGAAAGGAGACTGCTGGCCTCTCCAACCCACTCACTCCAAACCTGTTTCTCAAAGATTTCCACCTTTTCCCAAAAGAGTGCACAAGGAGTTTAAGAGGCTGTCACTGAAACACACTGGATGTTGTTGAACATTTTTGTGGGATAGGTCAGTGGAGTTGCAAATAAATGTAGTTACTGCCTCTTAAGTAGTGGCTGTGGTACTAACACAATTCCCAAGAAAGAGAAAGAAAAAGAAGGGAAAATAAATAACAAAAAAAGCATTTAGCAATAACACATAGCAAATGAAACTTAAACACTTGACACAGGCAGCTTAACAGAAGAGAACAGGAAACTGGCAGATGCTGTGAGTGAAACTGGAAATACAGTAATTCAGGATCTTAACTTGCACTTCTTATTTGGACAAAATTCTCATTGGCTTTAGTAAAGTTCTCTTCAGACAAGCAGTACAAGACTGGGCCTATAAACACAACCTGACTTACACTGAAAATTATTATGCACAAGACTGACTTGTTCAGCTATTTAGGAGAGTAAGTAGTTGTATGTACACTTATTTCATTGTACAGGAAATTCTGGCCATAGCATGGAGGTGAGGATGGCTCCCAGAACTCTGTCTTTTCTGCCCCTACCTTAGAGAAAGATAAAGTAGATTAAGGGTGACTAGGTAGCTCTGTCCCTGCCTTCCCTGCAGCGCTGGACTAATCATCTGGTGCACAAGGGCTGCAGCAAGCTGCTTCTTGAGTGACGAGGGATTATGACTGAGCACCACCAGTCACTGTGTTTGCTCATTACTCAGGACAAATTGCAAGATTGCAGTTAACTGTTCGCCAATAAATACCAAAAGGTATTCAGATGAAACAGACGGTGCTGACTGTAACACCAGAATAAAGATATAATTCTTCATCACATCCAGTGTCACACTTTAGCCAGGGTGATGTTTCCTGTATTCAGCAAACATGCCAGTAAAAGAATTTCCTTGGCATACAGACAACATGGAAATGTCCTTTTAAAAATCAGTTAATACCAACAGAACTCATGAGCTAGCTGGAACCATTTCCTATGCTATGGAAAGAACACTCAAATAAGGTTAACCAAGACATTTCATCCTCACAACCTCCCCCCTCCCCATCTATTTCTGGATGCCTTCTTTTGTTCACCCTTTGCTAATTATAGTGGCCTTGCTTAGGTGATATTTATAGTCTTAAAAGAGTTGCCTGGCTTTTAGAACACTTTATTCATGTATATTTCCTGTGTTCATTGTTGCCTTAACTAATTTTTTTAATTAAATTTACTTGATCCAAGATTTTATTTAGCAACAAATATCAAAGTAACTTTTCTTTCAACAGATGCAAGAGCTGTATTTAGATGCAAAAAGGATTTTTCTATTTCTGAATTTCTGAAAGCAGATTTATTTATTTTCCCTCTGCAAGTGATAGGTATGACAGATGATTCCAGAATTAGACAAAATGAAATTTCTTTTTTTCATCACAACTGATTATTTGATATTTGATATTTTACTAATTTATTGTATCTTTTTTTGTCTTTTATAATTGCTTTTAATGACTGGGGTGTTTCCAAGACACAGGTGTTAAATATTTGTTTGCTCATTCTGCCCTGATGTTTACCTAACCACCTATAACTGAACTTCTACCAGTTACTGAACTGGAAAAAAAGACATTGAGGATGTCCACCTGAAATTATAGCTTCACTTTCCAACTGGTAACATATTTTATCTCTCTCTTAGTTTTCCTTAATTCCTTCTTATCTGACCTTTTGTTTCTTCTGGAGTTGCTCTACAAATGTACCTGTAGTGATGCCTATAGCAGCAACTTTCAGTCCCTATGTCAAAACAGCAAACAAAGACCATTCTGGGGGAAAAACTGATGGATGTCTCCATCCCATTTCAGCTCCAGCCCATTCAGTATGCTGGTGCCCCGATGCCTGTGTATGTATCTCTGTTTTACACACAGCAGTGTTGCCTCATGGGACCAGTGAAGGGCAGAGCAGATTGGCAGCCTACTCCTAATGATGGTACAACCCCAATGCACACCTCACCCTGCCCTACAGCGGGGTTTGAGTGCTGTGCAAGTGCAGAAACACCTAAGTCACGGAGTGGCTGCTAAGGGGACAGAGTCCAGCATTGTGCAGCACCTCAGTCTGCCTCCCCAACCCATTTTACACAGGGCTAGAAAAGAGTCAGTTTCAGGTCAGGGAGAAAGAACATCAGAGAGAGGCAGAGCCATGGCTCTTGAGTTAGGCTTTTTTAGGGTTTGCTCACAGCTATTTACTGGTGTCCACCACAGAGCCCAGCTCCTCCTTCTGACACAGCAGGCCCCTGAGGGCACCTGTAGGCCCTAATGGCCACACCTGGCCCTCACCTGTGGTGCCGTTGAAGCTCCAGCCAAGGTCCCAGCTCCCTGTGCTGCCTCACATATAAGGCTCCCTCGCTGTCTGTGCATGCCTTTGCCTTGTCCCCTCAAATATCCTTGGGGCTCATGAGGGTGGTGGGGTGGGACAATGCTGCTGCTGCCCCTGAGGCCTGCCCCATGGGGGTGGCAGGTCCGTGCCCCTCAGTTGGGCTGAGGCATCAGGAGCTTCAGCGCTGGACAGTTTCTGTGGTATGTGGAGATTCAAATCATGATGTTTCAAACCAGTTTTATAATGTGGTAAGACAACCTGTTGTGATTTAGCCAACATTAACTCTGAATAAAAAATGTTTATTACGAGTTGAAATGATTGCAAAATTTATAATTAAGAGGTTTCTTATTTATAAATAAGTAAAAATCAGAAAGCATGTAAAGGCTGTCATAAAGATATAGTGGTTACATTGCAGCTTGTTTTTAACTGCTCTTTCCAGGCAGATGTCAAAAAGTGGGAAGGATTATACCTGCTGTATATGTCACTTTACTAAAAGATCTGTACTGCACTCATTTAGTACAGTACCAGATATTGGACATTTCCGCTGTCTTCACATTTGCTGTAATGGAGTTCAAGCCAAATGTTTATCATTCATTTGGATATTTCTTGAATTACACTTAAATTTAAAGTAAGTTTTTAAAAAATATTTCATCTTGTACTAAAATACACTTTCTTGAAGTTGCTGGTTTTTACATCTTGGCTTATAGGGAGTGGGGGAAATAAGCAACAGAATTTTATTTCTGGTGCATGAAAGTTTGCTTTGCTTCCTTTTATAAGTAGCCTTGTAACTTGAGACTATGAAGTCAAAGCATGCTAGATTTGATGCATGAAAAAACAAACAAACAAAAACCCAAACCAAATCAAAGAAAACCCAAACCAAATCAAAGAAAACTCAAAGCAGAACAAAAATGAAAACAAAACTACACTCAATTTTTTGACTAGCATAAGATGAAATGCTTCCCTGGCAATAGATGGTTGTTCTATTTTAGAAGTCTGAAAATCTGCCTGTTAGTGCATCCTGGCCAGTGTCTCGAAGTAGAGGTACCAGATAGATGTTTAAATGGAGTCTGCCTCTTGATTTTACTGCCTCTTTCTGAAACTCCACTTTATAATAATTTTAAATTTGGAAATGGAAAAGACTTGAGTCCTCTAATATGTTCCTGTGCCTGTATAGCGAGTCCAACATGTTCTGAGTGATCTTATAAATTACAGCGCAGTTTGAAATCTCTCAGCTTTATGCCTTTTCCCCAGTAAGTCTGATGACTGAATGTTGTGGAAACCATACTATTGATGCCACTACAGGTGGAACACAATTCCTCTCTCTCCAAGATCTTTTTTTTTCAGATGTTGTGCTTCCACATGGCTGCCCTATGGTTGTATTTATTGCTTCATCAAGCTCTGAATATTCAGATTTCTTAATCTTTCTTCATAGATGACACTTTCCTGCTTTTCTTGTAATTTGTCAGTTTTTTTTTTAGCCCTACTGCTGAGTGGATTATGTGAGCTATAGGTTCCACAGTCCTGTATGTAGAAAGATCATCCCTTAATCTTAAGCAGTTTACCTCTACATATAAAAGTACGGAAGAACATCCATTTGTATTATAGGACTTCAGCAACCTCTGATAGGAAGTCTCTGACTTCACTATGGCTAGGATTCATCCTTACTGTAGGTGATCCTAAGGGCTACAGGTTAACAGAGGAACATCCTTAAATCTGACCAGCTTTGATAGATTTTTATAGTGGTAAACTTTCATTGCAATGGTGAACCATCCCGTACAACTGAAATATCATACAGATATTGTACACAAGTGCTGGATCTGCTGGAATGATACAGGTATCACAGAAAAAACTCTGGATCTGAATGAAACACATTCTTTTCCTATAGTAAGACTTACTGCCTGGTTGTAAGAAATGTCAAATTTGAAGGGGGAAAAAATGGTATTTTTGTGACAGAAACTTCCAAAAAATTGAGTTCTTTGCAAGTGAAGATCTATCATTCTCCAATAAAACAGTGACTTTCTTAAGCAAAATCAGGATATAGAGCTACAATTTTCCAAGAGACTGGAATTCTTTAATTTTTAATGTGCAACGCTTCTCTCCATCACTCAGAAAAAAGAGCAAATCCTTACAGCAGAAAAAAGCAGTTAAAAACAGTCTGGAGATACAACAGGTAATGTTAACATGGATGAGCATTCACTGTTCAGTTTCTTGGCCAGTGCAGCCGTTATTATTGGTATTCGTTTTGATATCACTTTGGACTAGGCACACCATGCAAGATCTAAAGGGTACATCTTGCCCTACCGCAATGTGATACATTCTTGGTAATGCAACCAAGTAATCTTTCTGCTGTCACCACTTACGATTGTCAAGCTTAAACTGGAAACTTACACTTTGAAGGAAAAAATCAAACTGCAATGATAAACTTATGTTTTGTGTAATAAATGTCTCTGAATCACAGATGAACATGCAAGTGTGGTTTTTCCCCTCACCAAAGCTGCAGTGTCTGCTTCAGGCCATGTGACAGAAGTGGCTATAGCTGTGTAATTCCTCATGTCCATAATATAGCTGATTATATCTCTGCTTGTCACTAGCATTAGGGTGGGCTGGACAGCTTTTGGAATTGTTACTTACTCAAATTTTCTCTAATAACAACTAACAAAACATAGCTATTGCACCATGGCTATTCATGGGAACCTAGGTAAGCTTGCTGCAATGAACTGGCGAATGCAGATCCATTGAAGTGTAGAAGTGGCAGTTTCCACTACTAAGTGTAGCATAATTCTTTGCCTCAGCATGATGCTCAACACAGGGTATGAGATGGAAAAATGACTAAATTCATATTGACTGAACTCAGCCTCCTGCTATCAGAGGAGATAGTGTCATATGGCAGATAGAAAAGCTGCAAAATTACATGCCCACATGCTGAAATACAGCATTTACTCGCATCCTTTGTTTACAGGAGAACCAGAAGACTGGGAAATTAACTTCTAGTAGAGTGTTTCCCTATGAGGTTCAGCTAGGTGACAGATACAATCTTTATTAAGCCCTGGTTTCTCTGCCAAAGCTTCTTTCTATAGCAATGATTTTACTGCTTGAAAATTAAATTAATGATCCTACAGCAAAGAATTATTTGGCTGTGTGAGAGAAATACTTTTTCCCAAAATTTTTAAAATGTTTGAAAAATATTTTTTTCAGATCCAGATACACTTAAAACAGACTAAAAATCAACCGGTACATATGACAACATATTAAATAATCTGATTACCGATATTAAAGGAAGTACTGGACCTCAGTTTCTTGCAGCTTCCCGGACTGAAAGAACACTGCAGAAGTTTTATTTCATTAGCTATGTTAGTTACATTTCCTGTCCTGATAAGCCCATACTACAAAGTCCAAAAGCACTTCAAGTTATCAAATTGTCTTTGATAACTTATGTCTAAATAATATCAACATTTCATCACCCTGAAGAACTTTTGAGGTGTTCCACTGCTGGTTTTTTTTCTTCAAAGAACTCCCAAGTATTTATTTTCCTAGTCTATGTTAAGTCAGTTTAATAATTGGATTTCTGTACTGTAATTCTTTATATGCATTTCTTGATACTTAATTACATACAGACTGTAATTTGAAATTAAAGCTGTATTGAGTATTATATTCCTGTATCTACCTAAATACATTTTACAGAAAAAAATTAAGAGACTCCAGGAATTCTGTTAATCTTCTTCATGCTAAGTTTGCATTGCTTCGAGAAATAATTTGAAACTCTGCTATTGTAGTTGTAGTTATGTGGAATATGTAATAAAAACTAAGCCTCTATTAGCTTATTAGCTGCCAAAATGTCTGTATTACCAAGTACAGTAGATGTTCTAAGATAGGGTCCTTTTGAGATACCTGGTAGAGCCATTGTTTCTTTGAAGACTGCATTTGCAGCTAATGTAAGCATGAACAAATTTATACTTATCGTAAAAAATCTGCCTCAGAACTAGTACTGTCTGACATCAATGAATGGCATAAATTTGCAAACACAATGAATAATTCTAGGATGAGTTTCTTTAACATGAAGTACACTGGCTTTTCCTGCAATAATTCACTGAATGGGTTTGCGCTCGCATAGTACTTTGACCTATGACATCCTCACTAAAATAGCCAAGTAAGTCAAGGTAGTACTTTCTGTGAGTCCCAAGTCCTTTAGTGCCTTTTCTGTAACTATCAACATTTAGTTAATTTTCTGATCCTCAGCCAGAAAAAAGTATCCTGAGAACTGTTTTACAATGCAGGTTCTGTTTTCTTCCTGCTCAAGAAGAGACTGCTTTCTTTTCTGGGTTCAGGAACACTTAGCTTTGGAAGTAGTTATTGAATTTTCCCTCATGAGGAAACACCATCCCAGTGGAACTGTCTGCATCCTTGTTTGGGCCAAGTAACCTATGAACTCTAGAAACTCCTGCAATATTTTCTTTTTAGCTTTGTACAAAGACCTTTCACCTGACTAAGACAGCTCACTACAAATCTAGCATCCCCAGGGCATTCCTGAGTTTTCTTAGCTGAGGATAAGATGGATATATCTTACTTTTATGTTTACTGAGCTTTCAGCAACTCCAGAATAGCAAACAAAGGCCTTCTTTACTATTACTATTAGTGTCATCATGAGTATACTGGGAGGTTATCTCTGTATTCTTACTTTATCTGTGTATAAAGAATTATACAGAAACATTTCTTATTATGAATAAACAAGTAATATGTGATGTCAAATCCCAGAATTTATGACAATTACTAGTGCCAAAGTATTCTGACTTCACAAGACAGATAGGTGTGTTTGAGATTTTTGACAGTTGTAAAATTCAAAGTTATTCAAATTCAGAGGGCTGCAATTGTCTGCTTTGGCTCTTACTCTGATGTTATATTAATCCTGACTAAGTTGCTATATTTATATTTCCATTAATTTCTGATATCCAATAGGAAGATGAGGAGGATCTGCTCCTTAGCATGGGTGAGCATTAGACTTAAATTACATGCTTAAATTCATACACAGGTCAAATACTGTAAAATGCAGTTTATATTGTAGACAGTTATGCCCAGTCAGTATTTTTACTTTTTACATGCTTACACATATAACACATTCCGAAAGAGGCATTGACAATTTGTAGAGCAACAAGTGAAAAGACTGTGATAATCATAAGCTGATAAAAGCTTCATGAAATAAAGTTTCAAACCACGTTTGCTGTTACTTGACACCTCTTTGAAAAAAAATCAGGTTTTCAGCTAAATGAAAAGAAAAAGGGAAAATGTAAAAGCTGGTGTTTTTTTTTCTATTAGCTGTAAGGTAGATGTGTCCTAAACCACTGATGGACTGGGATAGCGTTTTTATCACGCCCTCCTCCTTTTCAGTCCCTCCTGAACTCTGCTAATTAGAAACCTGTAGGTGTAGCAGAAAGGAAAATGTTTGCCCTTTTATATGAATTGAAGAGACAGTGTGTAAGACTGGATTTAAAATGAAGTAAAAGATACAGCAAAGAATTACAAAGATGATGTTTAGTAACTCACAGACGAACGTGCAAGGCATCACTTTTCATGACAAAATCAATATGAATTTCATACAAAACACATGTGTAATTCCTTAGTGTTTAATTATTTGAGTAATTAAAAATTTTAGTCCCAGAGATCTGCTAATGCACCTGTCTTATCTGAAAGATGTGTCAAGAATCAGTTGTTAAGTTTAGACAAGTAGGAATAATAAGAAATATCTTCTCAAGCAAATACAGGCTTCTCAGCTGTGTATCAGCAAGGAACAAAGTTAGCTGTTCTGAAAATCTAGTTGCATCTTTATCATAATTACTTCTTCCCTTTCTTCTGCGTTTAAAATCTGTCATATCCTGAGGTGTTTGGGGGTTTTTCCCTCTGCCACAGGTATTCATGTTCTGTGGAGCAACCTGAAATAGCTGCTTTTGCTACCATGATTGGAAGGAGCTGAAACCATGGATGGATAGAAGAGAGCTGTGTTCAGGAAAGGTTTGGAAACCCTTTATTTAATTCTGATCCTCTTAGTTGCAAAGAGATGGTGTTACCTGGTGCTGTTAAAAGTGTCGAGTTGGAGCTAAACAGGTTTAGAGCACTTCACTTTTTTGAATTTGAGAAACTTAAAGTTCTTAACTGTGTAATCTAGTCCCTAAATATTAGATGTGGATGGATTTCCAAGTTTCTTATTACTGTTCTGGAATATCTTGCAGTTTAGCTGATCTTGTCCATTTAAGCAGAAATAATAATAATATGGATATGCCAGAAGGTATGAAACTGTCTGAACTCTTACGTTTCTAAGATGTAAAGGGTGCAAATACTATAATGAAAACAATGCCTTCCAAAAATACGTGAAAGTGTTCACTAGCCAAAGGCTATATGTAGTGAATTTCTAGAATATATGTATTTCTAGAAGTCTTTATGTACATAGTAGTGTATATGTACATCCAGAGCCAGGAGAAATTGGTCAGCATTTTCCTTAAATAAATTTCTGCTGTTTTTTGTGTCCATACTAGTAAACATATGTTGGTTGAAGAATATAATCCAGGCTGAGGTTGGAGGTGAAGACCGTCTCTGAAACTATTCCCGGTACAGGATGCTGAATGCTTATAAAATCTGCCATGGAACCATAAATAATAAATGTTGTTTGAATATCTGTTAATATATTCACTCTAATCAGAGATGGAATTTTAAGGCAGATAATTTCAAAATTCTTACACTTAAGAGTATCTTGGTTTGCAAGTCTCAGTGATTTTTAACATGTTACTCTTGACTGAAGTACTCACCAGTGTATGGGTAGAAAAATCTGTTCCCTGATATTCAGAACACAGCCTATTGGAAATTTTAATTTTTAAGTTATTTAAAATGAGTAGCATGGTTTATAGCTTGCTATAAAATTGTAAACAACTTAGATAGCAAAGATGTGACATTCTTTTCCTGTCTCCTATCCATTTCCCCCACCCCCAAGTAAGCTTCTCCCTTCTTTGTATTTGTATAGACTGAGTGTTTAATGGTTCCTATGGTCATTCTCATGAAAAACTGGAGAGACATTGGAGTTGTGTGTACAACACATACTCTTGTAATCAGGGGTTATTTCATGTGTCTGTATCATTATGGTTATGACAGAAATACTGTTGTGGCAAGCATCCTGACTGCAGCTTTTTAATGGGATCTCCCTTCTGTGCTCAAGATTCATGTAGATTCAATTCTCAGTGAACTTCTACAGTAACTGTTGTATTTGGGTACTGTATTATTTTCCCTTAGCTTGACAACAGTCAACAAGAAATTATAGGTTGTCACAAAACTTTGCAGATTTCAGCAGCAAAGAGTTGTGGCAAGAACGTCTGTGTAGGACACAGATTTGATAACTAGCAATGTAATAGGGAAATTCAGATGTGATATGAGCTCATCTTGAGGGTTTTTTGGGACAGAAGATATTTTATTAATTCCCAAGCTAATTTCTGTATCAAGAGAATGGTTAAAAGTGGTAGTTTATCTCTTACTGTCCAGTCCCAAATTTCTAGCTTAAAATTTCAGACCTGACCACAACACACAACAAAATTGCCTTAAGAAAAAAATCTGAGAAATGTAAGTGGGGGGATTTCTGGCCACCAGAGCACTGTTCATAGGTATTTGTTGGATGCTTCAACAAAATTAAGAGCCTAAAGGTCATTGGAGCCAGCCTAGATTAAAGGAATCTCCCATATATCAGTGGTAATGAAAACCAAAAGGAGTCTGTAAGGTTTCTTCTTCCTCGCTTTCTGTTCTGTGTGTAACCTGTTTAGTATTCAGCCTTCATGGTTAACTAGACACACAAGAATGCACAAAATAGTATCTCATTGAGAAAGTAAATGTTTCAAATATGGATTTGTCTGAGGAGTATACAAAGATGGACAGAAATGGTGTTCCCCCCCTATGGTAAATGAAGTAATGAAATAATTACATAAATGAACGTAGAACGATGGAACAGGCATGCTTACAACTCTGAATGCAAGCCAGACAGTAAGCAGTACTGACAGGGGAGGAACAAAATTTATGCAAGGCCCTGTGAAGGTTAATAACAGTTGTGATAAATAGTAAAGCACAGAAGAGCTGAACTGAAACTTGAATCTCTCTGCTACGGCTAATTACAAGCTCAGGTGGAAGACAGCTACAAGTTTCTTTTCATAATAGTCTGCCTACTTTAAGCCAAGTAGATTAACAATGAGATGGGGCAGATGGAAGAAAAGATAAACCATGCTTTTTTGCTTGAAGTACAACATTGTAACAAATGGTAATCTTTTTCTGGATTGAGTGACAATAGAATGTAAGATTGTTACCTACCTTAAGTTCTCTAAAAAAGATGCTACTCCTAGCCCACTCAACAATGGAGAAGAGGGTTTGGTCTGCCATTTTGCACATAAGCCCAAATGTGTTGAGCTTCTCGTGTTTGCTTCTGTTTGCTTGCTCCTGCTGCAGATATGCCATGATCTTAGCTTGGACTTGCGGCTCATCTGGCTCACATTTCAGGAGTTCCAATATCAGATGTGGAATACTTGCTGGTGAGCTTGTTTGATAACTATCCATGTATGAGTAGCCCATTATTGACTCTGGTGAACTAGTGTAAGGGTCAGGGTACTCGGACTTGATAGCACGGCTTGGAAAATGGCCATAGGTTTGGTAACCTTGCAAACTACCATGGGGTGGCATTGTCATACTAATTGGAGAGGTTACAAAGGGACTTCTGTCATAGTCTGTAGGAGGCAAGGCAGTATGGTTCAGAGGTAGGCCCTTGGAGGCAGAATGGATGTTCTGGATTGCAGAGGATATTGTCAGGTCAGTTGGCATTGCTTGAATCACCTGAGTCATGGCTTCCAGTTTAAGTCCATTTGCTCGGATAAGAGCTTTCTTCTGCTGCTTCAGTGCCCTGTCTCTCTTGTACATTGGTCCAAACTTGTTTCGACCACCACGCATTCGGTCAGCTCGTACAGCTGTCAGGGAAGAGGAGGAAGTAATTCACAATTAAAACTTGGAATCAACATTCTTTAATGAAACATACATTAAGACAGAGCAGAAATGTAAAAAATGTAACTCTTCTTTCTTTTTTTTTTTTTTTCTATTTTTTTCCCCCAAATTCAAAGTTGCACTTTTATTCCTAAAGAAAAAGGTTTATTTTTACTTAACAAATGCCACTCTTTTTCTGGTAATTTAAATATCACATGCATAAATTACTATCATAAAAGGACTTCTCTTTACATTGATTAGGACACAGGGACAAACACAGTGCTTGGCTACAGGAATTTCACACCTGCTATGAGATCATGTGGAGATCTCAATGTATATTTGGTTTTATGTCAAGCTACTATGTCATTAAGAAACAAGGGCTGATGTCCAGAATTTGTCTGAGACGTATCCAGTGGACCACATTGTCTCATAATAATCATTCCATTACTGCCTTCCATCACAGCAAAACATCTGAAATGTAAATTGTGATATGTTCAGTAGTCACAAAGAGGAACACATTTTTCTTTGCAAAAAGGAAATACTTCCTTTTGATGATTCTGTTCAGGTTGGTATAAAACTTAGAGATTTCTAGTTAGGTGAACAGCTCTATAGAAATGTTTAGCTGCAGTTGGAATGTGCAGAGAAAGCTGTCAGCTTGCTGCCTTCCACACAGAAGGTGGAAGTGAAACAGAAACTATTGACACTGTTCTGGCTTGTAATATCTCCGGAATTAGAAATAATTAAAACAAATCCACCTCAACAGCTGCCTTGGGAGTCATACTGGTGGTCTGTGTCACAGCAGCATCTGTCACCATGGTGTATGTGTAATGGACTAGCAAGGAGCTCTCACCAAGCCCACCTTGCTCAATGGCAATTAGATTGAAAGAGAAACCTTTGACAGCCTGGTGACATGTTGAGACTGCTGAGATTGCTGGAGGTTAAGTTCTTAAGCTTTTTATCTTAGGGATTAGTAGAACATTAAAAATTTATTATGAATGCCAGATACGCATAATACTGTACATTATCATAAGGACTTTAACGTTTAATGATTTTTCTGGTCCATGCTAATTTACGAACTAGACTTTAAGGCTATATATATCACTATCAGGGAAATACACATATAAATGTCACAAGTATTTACAATTATGGAAGCACATGTTCTTCCAATTTTCTAAACAAAGGAAAAGAACTTGTATGGATCTGTAGATAAGGAAGCTAAAGTACATTTTCTAGAGTATCTTTAAAACTACAAGCACTTTGTTTAAATTTATAGTAAAAACGCTGCTGCTAATATTGCTGTTGAATGTTGATTTTGAGCAAAATGCAGGAAATTCATTAAATCACCATCCTAGTAAATGTATTTAACTTTAAATAATATCCCTCCAGATATTCTACAATTAAAATCTGTGAGCCAGATTGGACTAGCAAATGCTTTAGCATAACTCCTATAGAAATTAAGGTGAACTGCGTGTAATAACAGAAGACAAAATTTGGTCCTATATCATTGTCAGCAATTGAGAGGAGTTAAGTAGGACTAGGTAAATGTATTTTATCCTTATTCTGAATGGTAGTAATAAGAAAAGGATTTCAAATGTCTCATTATACTATTTGAATGTGGAAGAACATGCAGTGATTCAGGATGCATAGCGCAGTGTGTCAGTGCTACCTCAGTTCTGCGAGCAAATAGAATAGTATTGAATCCATCAAACTGCAGAAAGCTGATTTTTCTGTTTATCTTCAGTTTTATCAGCATCTTTCCTTTGCCAGGCTCAGGTGATTGGGTCTTACCCTATATGGTGGCCTTCGTGGTATATGGTTTCCCTCCTTGGCCTGATTTTTCCTGGTTAAGCATCTAGGGTGAATGCCATTTCAGTACAATTATGATGCTAAGGGGTTTAGGAGCTTGTCCTTGGTCAAGCAGAAATGTTATTTGCTGAGACATCTGAGTTTTAATATGCTATATACCAAAATTAGAATGAACTCTCTGTGATTCTCAAATTTGAGTCAATAATTTTATTTCAGTTATCTCAAAGGGTATTGTACACTATTCATTGTTCTCCGTACATGAGAAAGTGAAATGAAGTCAAAAAGCATGCTTCAAAATGCCTTATTCTTTTTCATTTGTAATAGCATCTCAAGTGTAGCATCACAAAAATATAGGAAACAACTTTAGAGATTATTTGGTTCCTTAATCTCAAAGGCGAGTTGGTATGAGGAAAAAACCTTCATTTTCTCTGTTTCCTTTTTTTTTTTTGCCTTATTGTCAGAAGAATACACACATATATATATAATTATATATATATACACACAACACTAAATAAAGCATAAATAAAATCAGATAGCTTTCCATAGCAATGACTTTTTTTTCCTAATCTGAACACTTCCTACCTATGTTATGTTTAATCTAAATTAAATCTATTTAAAAAGATGCAAAGCTATTGCATCTAGATCCATTCATTCACAAACTCTAAAAACATAAAATATTAAATTATATAAATTTATGAAAAAATGGATTATGGTTTTGACTACTTGTTAGTGATTTACTCTTTAGTCATTAATGTTTTTAATAAAGGAACAATTTCACTGAGCAATTTCACCTTTTATTATCTTTTCAAACCCATGATAAATACGTATCATTTATTTCACAAAATAGCACGTAATAACATACATAATCCTATAATTTTCAAAATTAATCTGTAGTGTAGTTGAAAATACAGCAAGACTATAGCTCTTACCTTCCAATTTCATTCCGACACTTAGACATTTTTGAAATCGACAGTAAGGGCATCGTTTTCTCTGTGTTTTGTCAATCTGGCAATTCTGGTTTTCTATACACGTGTACCTTTTGTTATTCTGGACTGTTCGCTTAAAGAATCCCTGTGTGACAGACAGAAAAGTTAGCCTGTTTGACTTGAATAGTGTGTTTCATAATTTAATTTTATGGAAATCATTGTAACTTATTTTTCATACACCACTCAAGTACTTACAAAGTTACATAGTTTATTTTAAATTACAATGAGATATACCCAGGAGGAAAACACCAGACAATATAGGAGATTATGTTGTGTCTGTGCTGTGTTCTATAGACTGTCAAAGCTTTATTAGACTGGCTATAGTCTCCTGTGCCCCTAACAGTCGTGGCAGAAACAGTGAGGTTGACCAGTTCCTTTTGTATCCTTTAATCATTACAAAATGATTAAAGTGTTTTCTGTAAATAAGTTTTACATTAAATAAGTAGGGACACTGTTGCAAAGGTAACAGAAATACAGAGTATGACTGGCTACTGTACACCCCAGTGGTGCACACTAGAGGCATAATAAGTGCTTGTTGTTCCTTTCTCATTGATTATTTTTTAGTGCAAATAAAATGTGCAAATTTAAGTTTTTCATGCAGCTAGATATTTTTAAATGCATTATTTTGGTGAAGGAGTTTCCTTTATAGTGCATTACTTCAATAACCATAAAGAACTTTGAAAAAATTTTACATTACAAATTTGACCTGCCATAAATTATAAGTACTTAAGCTCTTTAGAATTATAGAACCATGCAGATATTTATCTTCCAATATGACAAGTTGCATTTACAAATATTTACTTCTCAAAAATAATGAACAATCTAAACCAAATCATTCGTTACTTGACTTTGTGAGTCAAGTGAGCTCTGACAGTTACAGATTGTATGAAAAAAAGTGCATGGTCATTATAGCCACAGAAATGCACTTTGTAATACTGAAGGATGAAAAATGTTAAGAAAGCTGCATTAGGTTTGGCAAAGCTATAGGAAAAGGATACTTTTTGTACTTTACCATCCAGGAACAGAAATGCTCTGAATGTATATAAATCAACTAAAATCCATATTTGAGACAGCTAGGAATGAAAGTTGCTCTAGAACTTCACAGCAGCATAATGCTGAAAAGCAATGACAAAACTACAATGCATAACAGTCCAAGTTATTTCTATTTGTGCAGATGAAGTTTCTCCAAGATCTTTCTAAGTCCTAAAGCTTTTTCATGGTTAATTTTTTTGTATGAATGTAACAGGAAAAGTATCAAAGAACCCAAATTATTGCACATTTGGTTTATTTAACTATCATTTTTTCTGCTTATATTTGAAAGTTGGATTTTTTTTTTTTTGGGGGGGGGGGGGGGGAAGTGATGTCAGAAGACAAAAGAACTATCCTGAATAACACATTCTTTTCATTTTAGTGCCAACAAAAAGCAACTAAATAAAGCCCTTTGCAGAAATCCTGTACC
>WYDI02014802.1:5386-41580 GCA_009867235.2 Psittacus erithacus
GTTATACCTTAGTTACTGGACTGTTCTTATCTCAACCCGTGGGAGTTGCATTCTTTCTATTCTCCTCCCCATCCCTCCGGGACTGGGGGGGGTGGGGGGAAGGACAGGTTGTGGGGGGAAAACAAGCAGGCTACAAGCTTTGTCTAATTTACGACTAAGCTTAAACCACAACACTGAGTAAGCACGTTAGCTTTATCTGTGTCTTATTTTCCATGTAATCACTGTGTTGCTACTACGGGTTTTATTGACTCCTGCAGTTCTTTAAATGTTATTTTAGTAATTCTTTTTCCTTATGGGGTAGGAAGCATTAACCAGCCAGTGCATTTAGTAGCCACTTACATTGATGTCTAGACAATGCAGTGATTTAGTAGTATTTACACTTTTTTGCAGCTTTTTCATTGTATTTCTTAGTGTCTCAAGAATGCCCTTCCTCATGACGCTTTAAAACTAATCTTTGCAAAATGAATAGCTTTCATTATGAAATCAATGATATTCCCTCTAAACTTCAGAAGCAATGTCAAAGAAAAGCTACTATAATTGCTAATGCTGAGCAGATTTTTATGACCAAACTCTACTTCCCAGATGTCACAGCAATACAGTCATCACTTTCCTCAGCACTTTTGCCCTCCCTTGTCACTGCAGTTCTCTTTCTCAAGGAAGTGATCGTCAGCCATGTCTTTTTCTGTTCTTATGTCTTTATTGTTTTCTGTACAAATTCAACCTTAAGGCTACCCTTTTCAACAGAAATGGTCTGAAGTTTACACTTGTGACTCTACGTAGCAGGAGTCCCCTGACCACTGCCTCTCCTAAAGCATAATTATAAGGATAAATCTTAATTCTGAAACACATTGAGAACTTGATGTATGAAATTTAATTCCATATTTTGTTGGGGCTTTGTTGTTTGATTTGCTGGGGTTTTTTTTTTTGGTTTTGATTTTTTTTGTTTTGTTTGTGTGGTCTTTTTTTCCACAAAGATCTACCATGCAGACACAATATGCTGCCTATGATCAGCCTAGTCTACACTCTACTCTTCTGAGTACTATCTTAGGTGTTAATCATTTAAATTTGAAATAAGGCCCATAACAACATTTCTAAGGAGCCAGATCCAGAATGCTTACTAGGACTAGCCCCTGGGGTGCTTGCTGCTTGCACTGGTTGTGTCCAGCATACTGCTTAGTTTGATCTTGGCTGATGCTGTGGAGCCCAGACAGTTATGTACCTCTGGTGTGCAGAAGAAACAGCTAAACAGAGGAATTCCCAGTACTGCTGTGTGGGCCATGGACATGTAAATTCCTCCAAGTTCTATTCCGGATTAAATGAGGAACATTCATTGTTTCTGAATGCAGACCTTTGTTCTTGTACGTTTGTGTATACCATCAACAGAAGTAAGGTGGACTAATAAGTTTGGTAAAAGGCTTATAAACCAACAGGTAGAAGTACTCAGCAGCTGTTCATTAAATGCAGTGTGGCTGTTTCACTTTTCAAGGTTTTTAAGGTAATACTTTAAGCTCTGGTTCACAGGAAAATGCAAATGAAATCCTAAAAGTTTGTCAGCATCTTGATATTCTCTTGATTAAAAACATTTTAACTTGTTCTTCTTTTTTTAGTACAGAAATAGACATCTGAGTCACTAATTTGTTTGCCCTCTTTGAGGCTGCCGAAAAGCAAGAGAGATGAGTTAGCAGCCCCTGGCAGTGGGGGCTATAATGGAGATGCTGACAGACTTATTTATAGCGTGGTCATGCTACCAGGCATTGCAATTACATTTCACTCAGGGAAGTTACTTTGATTTCTTTAAGTAATAGCTGTAGTCAAGCAGCTCTTAAAAGCTCATCTTAACACCGTACATGTTTAGATGATTGAATTTTTGTCATAACCAGGGTACCATATGCGTGGTTATCCTGATGCTGTATTTTACTTCAAAGGCATACAATTTTTTTATCTCATTCCCTGCCTTAATTACTTTAAACGTCCTGACAAGCACAACTGACCAATTAACAGTACTATTTCTGAACTTATCTCATTTGTTATCCATGATGGTCTTCTGTGTTATAATTACTTTTCAATTTTTCATGACTCAAAATAGAAGATGTACATAATGAATACAAATAGCAAATTGATTAAATGTAACATGCATTGTAGCACCAGTGAGATTGTCATTTGTTATTAATGAGAGAGATTTGTCAGGTTCTTTAGAAAAGGCTCGTGACGCACAGCAATCCAAACCTAATAGCTGTAAGACTGCAGCCAGCCTTCAGCTGTTTAATTGTCATGCAACACACATAGGAAGGTGTGTATGATTTTCAAGATAATTTTGTATTTATCTGTTTTGGTGCCATCTTAACATTTTGGGACTAAGCAGCAAAACATGCAAGTCAGTATAATTGGGAATATTTGAATAAATTGTACGTTACTGTAAAGCACCAGATTTCAAAGCCAAAGCTATTTTGTAGGAGCCAGTATGGCCAGAAGCTCAGTAGTCAGGGAACTCATGCAAGAAATGCGAGAACCTACTGCTCAAGTGCCTCTGCCAGATTTAACCAGACAAACAAATATATACCTTTTACATCTTCACTAAGTTACCAGTCATCAGGCAAAGGACTACTGCAGAGCCTTGTTCAATTGCTCCTGATCAGATTGGTTCATTTCACATAAAATATCCACTGAAAGCTGGTCTTCCGTGAACTGGAGGGAAGTATTTGCTATTAAAGTTGATGGTTTTGAGAGAAGTCTTCCATGCCAACGTCTGACAAGAACTTTTTTTCATATCCCAAACTTTTTTGTGGAATAAGGGAAGTTTCATTCATTGTGTTGCCGAGAAACAGCCAGGAAAGACACAAAATGAAAATGGCAATGCAGAAAATCATTTTATAATCTTGAATTCTGAGTCTGAAAATCCCAACAGCTGAATCCTTGTCCGCCACATGCAGCTCCCTCAATTTCTGTGTGGATCAACAAAGAATTCTCTTCCAGAATCAGAGTCTCACTAATACTTTCATTCTTCATTAATGTGCATTGCTTTTGCTGCATTAACTTCAAAAATACTTTGTCCAGGGGAAGATCTGAGTCCTGGTCAGCTTCCTAGGCATGAACTGTACTGTTTAAAAATATAAAACCCAGTTTTCCTTTCAAATTATATGCTAGAGTGTGAACATCGCTATTATTTACCTGAGTTTGACAAGTAACTGAAGATAATACTTCCAGCTCTTGCTTTCATCAGTGAAGGTAAGGATTTTATGGGCATTATTTGAAACAAAAATTTTGGTCTTAAAGCCTTCGAAGAACAAAATTAAATGTTACGCATTTGTCACACATCCCAAGGTGAGGAGAAACTTTAAAATTTACTCTGAAATTAGACACTTTCGTCTGCATTTTTATATACTGAGTATTCATGAAAAGGATTACAGTTGAAACTCATCTGCCATTAAAAGCAAAAGGATGGAAACAATGGCTAAGACTAAGGCAGGGAAACACTGTTGTGGATGTTATTTCCTAAATATTTTCTAAGGAACGGTTTCTACCAGTTACTAAGGAAATTAAGGAAAAGTGACAAAGCAACAATCATTTCTAAGTAATAGTTCTTTTTTCTTTTCATTATCTATGCTGTCTGGCTTCACATCTCCTGCATTGTTCAGATTTCAAAACATTTCCTGCTGTAATAGACAAGCAGGAGAGTTTCTGCCTGGGGAAGGAGGAGAGCTCGGCTTCTGCAGCATAGCCCTCACTGGGACAGCATTGGGTCTGCTGTTACAGGCTGGTACCAAACAGCCAGCTCAAGTGTCTTCATTAATGATGGAAAGTTTTGCTAAGCTCCAAACCTGCTGTAAATAAACATATAAACATTAGGCTATAATTTTAAAACAATAAGACTTTCCCCTTCTGCTCATTTTCTTTTCCTGCCTCCTAAACTCCCCAGAGGGACAGGATTGCTATTTCTTGCTTTTGGAAGCACTTTTGGCTCTTCAGAGTAAAGGTATTGGAAGAGGTTATCTCAGGAGCATCTGTTTCAGCTCCAGAAGGGATCTCATTGCTAAACAAGAGTCCTAGGCAGGATTTACACACTTCTTCTGGAAACTCGGGAAGCTTGTGTCAATTCCTGCTCATGCACAGACTCATATCAGCTTGTCGAGGCCTATTGTTTGTTAAAAATTTAACAGAGAAAACCTGACAGGATTGGTGTCTTGGAACTACAACAATATAAATATTTAATAATGACATGATGATACATTTCTATTAACTCAGCTGGCATTCTGTACTTAAGCATAATGGGATAACAGTTCCCTTTATGACTATGCATCCAGTAAAATACTTATGTAATAGATGGATGAACCAAAGGTACAGTGAACAGTGCAAAAGAGGCAATATGTTATGACCAAAGTGGCGGAAATCCCTAGAGATTTTCCCCATAAAATACAGTTATTTGTGGACTCTGAAGGCATTTCAGAGTTACAGACTCTCGAGCTAGAATTTCTATGCATGTAGGGTATACATTACTTATAATTAAGGAATCTCAATCTCCTCTAAAAATTACTTGAGAAAGCAAAATATGAAGCATTATCACACTCTCACTTTCTCATGTATAAAGCCATGTGGCTAGGGACAGTTTGACCTGAGGGAGGAATAACACATTTTAAAATGTACCTGTTTGATTTACCTATCAAATCTATATTTTTTTTTCTAGTCTTCCAAAGTATTTCTTGAGCATATACATTTGAAGCTGGGCTTGGAAAATTGTTTATAGATATGTTTCTTCTCTCAGTCCTTTACTCTGTATTTGAATTGATATAAATAATAAAAGCCAGCAACAATGTTAACAGTCTGATCAAAAGTACTGCTTCTTCACTGCTTGTATTTTAACTTCTTTGTTCAGCAACTCATGATACCACACAGACTGTCCAGTTTGCGGGGAGTTAGATCATGATTATTTATTTGTCCAATTAAATATAGGTCTGCTCTACAGGACTGAAAAGTCTGTGTCCCTCAGTTGAGTGGGGATGAATGCTAAGCAGTGCACAGCAAGGACAGAACTGTTCTCAGTCATGTGTGTGGTGACACTGGACTGATTAAATGTGAAAAAGCAGATGGAACTGTGTATAGATAGGTTGGTACACCTGATAGAAGATCTGCTATATACTCCCTCTGAGCTACTTTCCAATCCAGGGCCACAGGCTGAGTCTTAAGATAGCAAGGATTCTAATATATGTGAAAACATAAAAGGAATCTTTCCCTGCCTTTCTTCTCGACTTACAGAAATATTCTAATTAGTTATTTCAGGTGGGAGAAGAAGGCGAAGAAATTTGGAGCAGGAGAAAAGTGTGACTGTTGACTCTGCAGTAGCTCTGTCAAAAAAATGTGTTCTACTTTTCATACACACCATTTGAAAAGCAAAGCCCCTTTTAAAATACTTCAGAACTCATGTCCTTTTTAATTGCCTGGGATTCATGGTGGCTGTGTGAGAAAGCTATAGGCATATACAATCATAAAAACACATTTAGACAACCCAAACAGAATCAGTGGCATATTATTTTAGTTTATTATTCCTAGTGGAGTACAGATTGGTCTTCCTAGTTTGATATTTATTTATACCAAGGAACTACAAGAACATAAATGCCACTCTTGGGATAATCTTAATGCTGGGGCTGAACAGAATACACATTGCATCTGTCTCATTTGCAGTAAAATGAAGGAGTGTTTAGGTGTAATCCTGCTAATGAAGGACAAAGTTGAAGGTCAGATACAGTCTTCAGAATGAGCATGTCACTATGAAGCTGAGAGAGCAGTAGTTCTGTGTTTAAAGGTTTTCTGAAAATATCAAATAATTAAGATAGGGAAAATGTAGCTCTTTGGTTTTATTATTCCTTTTTCTTTGAAGCCACTCAAGGATTCTGTTCAAGACTTTGGCTCTCAAATGAAAAATTAATGATGGATTTTTGCTAGACAGAAAGCCTTCTTATTTTGCGCACGATTAACAAAGAAAACTCAATGCAGAAGTGAGATACTCAGCAGGGGGTAGTTCTCTTGGAGGCCAGCTCACAGCTTCACACCAGAACATTTATTGACATGGGAAAATACCCACTTTTATCCGAAGACAGTTAAACAGATAGATAGGATATGTACAGAGCTGTACACACTGCATAACAAGGAACAGATTCTCGACAAAGGAAAATGTCAACTGAAATAAACAAACAGCCTAGCAGCAGGCTGACCTGGCGCTGTGCCTGTGGGCTGTTTGACTCTACTGCAGAGCCAAGTGCAATGTTAGTCTTTTGCTAGTTATTGTCAGAAAGCAGATTATCAGCTGAAAGGCTGAAGGGTGACTTCAGACAGTCTGCCTGTAGCAGAAGAAAAACCAAAGAAATTAAGGCAGTATACAATATATACAAGTCAGATCTGCACTCTGCTTCCATGCTATTTTGGTTTGATGTTCCTCATCTACAAAGATCTCTGGGGACCTGGGTACTTTCCCAGGTCTTTTCCCACATTTAATATGACATAGTAAGCTCACATGAGCTTGTGCAACTGAAAGCATCCTGGTTTAACCCTCTCTCTCCTGTGCATACTCCTCAATTTTTAAACCTTCTTGTTTTGGTCTAGTCAGCCAGCTCTACCTATTTTTTGGGATTCACAAATTCAAGAGGACAACCACCCAAAAGGTACTGAAAAGGTACAAAGTTTACAAGTTATTATGGAAGTATATGGAGTTTTATTTATTTTAAGCTCAAGAAAAGACAAATATTTGTTACTAGTGTATATTTATTACTTGTCGCCAGGTACAGGAGGCTTTTATAAATATCTGTTAAATGCAACAGGTCACTGCAAAGAGCTGAGTGGGGTTATAAATCTCAGGTCAGACTAGGGTCTTCAGGTGTCAAACAGGAAGGAAGCATATCACTCTGGGTGCACTGGCCCAGAAAGCTTTCTTTCCTTTTCTTGTTGTATTAGTAAATGAAAAATGTTTCCCCCCGCCCATCTCAAATATTGCCATTATGAATTGCAGCCTCTATTTTTCTGTTGGGCTCAAAAGGAGTTATGTAAGTTTTTAAAGTATTATGCATAAGTATGCATGAAAAGTACAGAATTAGTCTCAACCCGAAGAAGTCTTCCACGTAGAAATGTGATTTCCCTAAAACTTCATTCCCATAGACAGCAAGGACAAAGATTTCCCATGCCATCTGGAGTGCCTTTTGCTTTTGAGATAAGGAAATCTAGGGAATGGTAAAGTTGATAAGAACTGGTCCTTTGCAGGAGGATGCAAGGTAGAGTTTCTAAGTTATCATTTCTAAATGACAGGGAATCAGTTACACTAGATATGAAAAGACAGGAAGCCACGAACAGAGCACCTGATAACAGCACTTTTGAGCTTTTCAAAAAAGCTTCATATTTTGTCTGATTTGGTTATAGTTTGTTTGCTTGAGCAATTCTTTTGAAGTTATCTGCAGTGGTGGCACTGAAATGCAGTGACTAGTGTACAATTATAGAGCCAGGCTGGCAGAATGATTGAACTGGCTAACTGCCATTTTCTTAGCAATTGTTATTTTTTTTTCTTGGGGATTTTTAGATCAGATCCCTGCAGGAACAGATTGACTGGAGTTTTTATATTGTTATTGTGAATGTTTTGATATTGCAGAAATTATTTCTTTGATATTTGATAATAAAGCCTTGAGATGATAGCAGTGGAAGCCTCAGAGTGGCTTTCAGAATCTATTGATTATGTGGGGTTTTTCATAGTGATTTTTTTTTTTTTTTTTACTATAGGTTGTTTGGGGTTTTAATTATTTTTGTGGGGATTTCTCATACTGCTTTTGCTTACCATAAGGCTCTGCCACATACGAAGTACATATCACAAATATGCTTATATTATCCTGTCAAGCGCTACTAACCAAACAAAAAGCAGCACAGCCCTCGTTTGGTCATGTGGCACTAAACTCAGCAAGAGCTTTGATTGGCTACATCAGAAAAAAGATCAGGCCCTATCTAAGAGCAGCTGGATGTTTTTGGTGCAAAGAGATTATATTCCAGTCTGTAACTCAAAATCTAGATGGTAGTTTTGGGATTTTTCTTAAAATATATATATATAAAAATGAAATTTTGGGATATATTAATATGTATCCTAAAATTGTAATCTCTCTAGAACAGGAATGGTATTGCTATGTGTAATCTGCAAAACATCATGACTATTTTGGCAGGAAAGGCAGAATTTGATGACAGAACCGTAAGTACAGCTGCGCAGCATAGAACTAGAGACATGCCTGTAAAGGAGATGTGGTCCTGGGAGCCTCCCACTCATGGCAGTATCCGGTTCTTACTGTTGCACCCTCACCAACCAAGAAGCCGTTTCTGTCGTGTTTTGTCCAAACTTAGCCCCATGTCAACAAGTGGCCATTCTTGGTTTATTCATTGGCTGCTGCCAAGCAGATGGCACTGGCTGTGTGTCCTCACCTTTGCTCAGCGAGAGCTCTGATTTGTGTTTCCTTCTGTTCCAAACCAGAAGTATCCATGAAGTCTTACAGGCATGTATGTATTCTTGAGACTTACAATGCTTTTTTATTCTGATTGACTGACAGGCTCAAAAGTTCCTGTAAGGCAATATAAGAGAAAAATAAGAACAGACAGACAGACAGCAACAGCATGACCTTCATTTCCTTAGGAAACCATGCTAAAAATGAAAATGTAACCTCAGACCCTTTGCTGAGGGCTTCTCCTTTGCAAGCCAAGATAAGACCAGATATACCCCAGATCAAAAAAGACAAGTGGAGATTACTGTATTCTTGTGACTATTTTAAAGGAGGAAAGAAAAGAAATTAATTGTGAATAGCTTTGAAGTTCTCTTAAATAACAATTGCTATTAAAATTATTAACAATAATTTCATTGTATTTACTCTTCAAAGGAAAAAAACAGTCCCATGATACAGTTAAATCCAGAGAGGGATGCCTGGGGGGCAGAATGCAGATGTGGATGCAAAGGTGCTCCCCTGCCCCTGTTCTCCACTCAAGAGACAGATTGAGGAGCAGGCTGCTGTTATGTACCGTGCTAGGCTGCAACAACACAAGCAGGTAAAAACAACTGAGAAAGAAAGCTGGCATCAATGTCCCTTCCCTAGGTGAGATACACATACAGCAGAGAGGTTTTCGATCTTTGTCTCATGTAACAGAAGGGAGGTAGGGCATGTGGAGTGAGCTCACAAGAGGAAAGCCACGTCCTCCCTAGGCTATGCTTACCTACACCCTGTAGTCACTCACAGGCAATTTGCAACCATTTAGGTGAGTGCTCTGTATCTGCATGACTTGGCTTTAAAGCTTTATTGAAACTCTTCAATCAATTCGCTAGTGACCTTGAGAGATCCTATGGTGTGTGCTGGCAACTGTGTGGTTGATGCATTTCCACACAAGGCACTAAACCCTTACATACTGGAAAAGTCACTTGGCCTGTTAGAACTTGCATGGAAAAACACAAATATTTCATAAGGACAAGTGGCAGATTATTCTCAGGCTATCGATTCCACATTTTGGTCTGCTGAAAACCTGCTGCTAAATAGACCTCTCTACTGGAGAGACTGAGCAAAATGGCCATTACAGGAAAAGACTCTGGGGATTTATTGATTGAACATGAGAACACTAATCATGAAATAGCAAGGATTGAGCATACTTTCGTGACTATTATTAGCATAAAAAGGTAACGCTTCAGTATTGGGAAGCCAGGCTCTTTTTAGAACATTAAGAGTAGCTGTCCCAGATCAAGCCATATCCCTTGCCACCTCCAGCAGAGCAGCCAGTTCCTCAGGCTTCTCATTTTCCAGCATATAGAGAACTGTGACAACACACACATTATGTTGTCTGTAACAAGTAAGTTAGCAAATACATTTGCTACACTAGATAAATACTGAAAACAAAACTCCTATCTGCAGCAAACATACAGATTAATGTTTTCTCTCTCAAGCATACTGCGAAACAGGATAAGTTTTTGATTTTGAAATGGCTGATTGATTTTCTATTTGATTATTGTAATCAAGAAGGTAATTAAATTAATTTTAATTACTACTTATAATAAAATTCTTGTAAACTTTCCTTCCTCCTGACATGCTAATTTTGTCAAATTCAAGTGTTCAAAACTCAAAAATGAGGAGGCCCTTAAAATTTTGAGCAAGACTAGACTGTCACACAGTTTATTTTACTCTTTCACAGCAATATTTTTTCTTTCTGCCTGTATCTTTCTGTGTGGTTTTGTCTGTTTTTTATGTAGCTCATCAAAGACAGAGACTAAAAATGTGAATAGAAACTTTCTACTTTGTTTTTTTTTTTAAAAAACAAAGGCCTAACTATATACATAGCTTCAAGCTTTATGACTTTAGGAAAACACATATAAGATAATACTGCAGGAATACCTCCCACCCCTGGATACATTGTAGGCCAGGATGGGTGTGGTTCTGGGCAACCTGATCTATTTGAAGATGTCCCTGCTCATTGCAGGGGGGTTGGACTAGATGACCTTTGAAGGTCCCTTCAACCCCAGCTATTTTATGATTCCATGAAATTACAAAATTCCTTATCAGACTGGGTGAAGCTTAGTAAGCTCTACATGTTTGCCGCAGAATTTGCCTGGATGAAACACTTTGCAGTTTCCACGTATGTCCTTTTCTAGCACTGTCACTGTGCTGGTAAAGTTACTCATGAAAAACACCCATGAGTGCATTCATTGGGGGTTTCACTCAAAAAATAAAGTGAACAGCCAGAAACCAAAACATGTTAACAGAAAGTCTTTGAGCTCCAAACCAGATCTCACAATATATACAGTATTTGGGTAACCAGCTGCCAGCACCTCTGCACAGCATTTTCTGGTCTGAGTACTGCAGTATCCCAGTTGTCCTTTTTCCCCATCTTTGCTGCAGTCCTGTTTCTTTTGAATGAAGACAATGAACTCTGGGTCAGGGGTGTGGATCTGGCTCACAAACCCCCAGAATCTGGGGACAGTAGTCACTGGGGTCTGAACCAGTCAGGAGCATGTGAGGTGTTTGTCAGAGGCAGGGGAAGGTTGGTCAGAAAGAGAAACAGATGAACGGCAATTTTCCGTTACATACCATACATGATCAGTCTTGAAGAGAACATAAACAAGTGAAACCTTTGTGTGCATCTTCTCAGGCGCTTGCTAGTCCTCTGTTTTGTCAGCAGAGCCCCAGGCATCTCCGCTGGCAACAAAGTAGAGGTTGGCAAGGTATTTGTACAGGGCAGGTGGTTATATAGCTCTGAATAGGCTCAGAGGACTTATGCCTGTGTATTTAATCTGTCTTGTGGCATTTCTCCCTTGTTTTACCACTCTTTGGCCACACCAGCCACCTTATGAATATCAGAATCTGATACCTAGAAAACAGGCACCTGGCCTGAAACCTAGACCCCACAAGAAAACATTCACTGCCTTTTCAGAAGCACCCAGAAGGAAAAAATGAGACAAATAATAATTTATTTTTGTTTGTGCTAGCAGCTAGACCCAGTGAAAGATCTAATCCATATTTTCATACACAAGTGGATGCAAACTGCAGTGTTCCATTGCAGGATGCCAAATTGTTGGAGTTTCCTATGCTCCTGTACACTTAGGCAAGGAGATCTGCATGAATGTGCGAAGACACAGCATGTTATATGCTCCTGAAGTGCAGTATGATTTTGTTTATTTACATAGAAATTGGAATGACCCAGAGACTAAGCTCTGCTTCCTTATGTGCAACTCCCTCTGATTATGAGCTGGTGGTATATTGTACTTAGCGCCTGCAGTTCTCAGTTTGTCACATATGGCATTCAACAAGGTATGTATGTATCTCAAGCACCAGTAGCTCCATGAAGTACTTTACCAAATTAGAGTCCTGAAAGTTACCAGTTCCTTACATGCCAATTTGGCCTGCTGAAGGAGCAGTGGATTTGCTCCACATTTGATGAGAAGGATTCAAATGGTTAGTTCAGTTGGAGAATCTTTCTGTTGTGTGGATGAAAAGCTCAGAGGACCTCACTCATGCTCAGTGGTCTTGTAATTAAATGTTACACACTCAATGAGCATTGCATTGCAAGCCTCGAGGCTAATTTACATGTTCCCACCAAAATGTCTTATTTTACTTTGCTTGTAAAAATACCGTATGGGCATCATTGCATGTCATCGCAAATGGTTTGTATCAGTGATGCTTGAGTGACTCTCAAAATCACTAAAAGCTGAACGTAATTACTGCTAAAGAGCCCCATACAGATCCAGTAATACTTCCTCTACAATAGCTATTTTATGGCGAAGATGGCTTTCCTGATGTGTCTGACAATAGTAGGATCACAAACAAGCATCCTGCCAGCAAATAAAGAATAGCTTTTTTGGGACACAAAGTAGTTTGATTCAGTTACAGTATTACATGTATAATTAAAGTGTATGTCACTTTTCCAAGAGTTGCCCATATTTCAAAACAGTAAAAGAGGGTGGGAGGAAGGAGAGAATAATGGAAGCGAGTAGGAGCTAGCTGTAAGAACGGTGATAGGTATGATGTCAGTATAAGGTATATTCTGGCACATTTAAATGCTTTGTATTGTAAAAGTTGCTTTTAGCTCTTTGGGCCACAAACATGACTCATGGTCAGTCATTACACAACGGATGAGTGAAAAGAGAAGAAGCTCCTTGAGACTCTGGGATCTATTTAGCACATACACCTTTATCAGGTTCTTGTTCTGAGGAGGTCACCCCACAAGTAACTTTTCAATGAAGGCATATCAGATGGAATGAACTGCCATTTCTTACAATTCAGTATTTCTTTAGTATTTATTTGACTGACTTCAAAGCAATGCTAAAGCATTGCAACCATGTATTGGAATATATTAATAATAATACATTAGAATTTCATTCACTGAATTCCAGCTTTTAGAAGAACAAACAGCTTTGTGCAGATACAGAAGAAAGGCAAAGAAATATTAGATGGCTTACCCACCGTCTGTAGCAGGTGAGTGGAAGAATTAGAAATGGAGCCTCTGGCCTTTGGCCTTTCTTCCAAATCATCCTCCCTGTGTTTGTGCTCCAGTAAAATGATTTTGCATATGTCCTGTCTTGCAAATATGAAAAATATATGCAGTATGCAAAGCAGCCAATTGGACTGCCTTTTGGAATACATCATCATTTATGAAAGGTGCACCTTGAAGCCTAAACAGATTGCATGCAATTAATTGCAAACTGTCAGAGACTGCAGCACTTTACTGCCAATTTGTAAATAAAACCTAGTATGCAAAAAGACTTAGGCAAGTGAGGTGAGTTTCTGTCGATAAAGTAAAGGCAACGCACATATTCAGTGCAATACAATTTTACACTCCAGCCTTTAAAAATATTGCTGACCCTGTAGGCAATGGGTGTGGTGCAGAGCCAATGAATGCAGCTAGGCTTCTCTATAGGTAAATGTTTTCCATAACCTGCATGAAGAAGTCTCAGCTTACTTGAAAAGCTAAAAGAATAAAAAAGTCATCAAGTAAAAAAAAGAAAAACATCTTTTTTATCAACATAATGGTAAACACATGAGCTTTTTTGTATCCTAAAGTTGTGCTGAACAATTATGGTGAGGTGTGGATCATTCCAAATACAGGGGACTGCAAACAAAGCAGATTATCTTTATGTCCTGATTCTGACCGTCAAATGATCTTTGTTATAAATATGCTCATCCTGGTGGCTGGCCAACACCTGACTCAATTCCTTATCCAGTGCTGTCTAGCTCCCTTTGTATCACTGCTGCTACCATCCTATATCTCATTGTTCCCCTCTGCAATATTCAATAAATACAATATGTTTGGTGCCACTGCTGATCTGCTGAGCCAGTCAGTGGCCAGCCCAGTGACTCAGGCTTGGTCTCAGCTTCAAAAGAAAAATGATGATGCCTGTCTTTCTAGATTTGAACCCCTCTGGTGAACAGCATCACAAATGTAATACAGACCTTCAGTAATTACTGAAACAGCAGTTTGTCACCAGCTGCTGGCAGCGCTGAGGGACAATCTGCTTGTGGGTATAGCTAGAGGAAGGAATATGTAAGAAAATATGATATTTGTGACAGGCTTAACTTGGAATTTTTTTTTCAGGGGGTGAAATGTACATGTGAAGCAGTGTAAATGAAGAACTAGGTACACATATTTATCAACAACTCATTCAGCAACAATTCATTCATCAACAATACCTCTCTGGTATTTAATATATGTGAAAGAAAAGTATTCCAGTGTAAATAAGAATTTGGCCCAAGCCCAAGCAGTAGCTGCAACTAGATGAAGTGCAATTTGCATATCTTCTGAAGTTCACGTACATCAGCAGTTCCCAAAACAAGTAAATTTGGCCCCTGGGGGAGAGCAGAACTGCCTACATATCCCAGCCACTCTCTGCACTGGTGCCATTGAGGGAGTCCTTGTGATACTCAGTAAATAAAGAAATCCCTTCTCTACTCCTCTGAGCCTTTTAGCAGGCCTGGAGCTTACAGCAACATACAGGCTCTATGAACCTGAAAAAATGGAAATCTGAAAGTTCGCTCTTGATGTGAAGCAATTCTCTTTATTCTTTTTCTCTCCTTATCTTGTAGTGCAAATGCAGTTCCAGAGATGACATAAAGGATCAGAATCCATGGATGAGGAGGTAAATTCAGGGTTGAGAGGAGATGAAAGAAAAAAATGGATTCTGAGCTTGATAGGCTTTGGAAGAAGCTTTACAGGGAATCAGCACTCCAACGGATGCTGTCGTGGGGATAACAAACCTGCCCACGCAGGGCAAATGCAGGCCCAGCTCATTGCAAAATCAGAAATCTGGAATTGAGAAAAGGCAATGCACTGCTTGACCCACATCAAATTAATAATGCTGCTTGGTTTCACAGCTTAATAGTTAAACAATATTGCTCCAATTAGTGAATTGCAGACATTCTGTTTCCTATGAGATATGATGTCTCCTCCACAGATTAAGGTACTTTACTTCCTTTCAGGTTTCTTAGTTCTTTGGGTTTTTTATTGGGTTTTTGGTTTGGTTTGGTTTTTTTGTTTTGTTTTTTTGTTTGCCTTTTTTTTGTTTTTTTTTAATCTAAAATGCAGTTGACTCTAGGGACAGAGGGATTCCTTCACAAATTTTTGCTTAGTTTATGACACAAATAGCAATGTCCCTCCAGCCTTTAACTCAAACCTACACAACCTATGTGTCCACATCCCCTTGTTTGTTATTTGGTTTGTTGCACTCCTGGAGACTGCTGCTTTTCCCCAGAAAAGGTTCTCCCATCTGCAGCTATTGTATCTTCCCTTCTCGTGTCACTCAAGCGCACTGCCTTGCAGCTTGCCTGAAGCTGAGGTCAGAGTAGAGCCACTGGTCCTGCCAGGAGCCTGGTACACCAGGCACCGCTCAGCCCCCCAGAGCTGTGAGTGCAGACACAAGCTGGGCTCCCCAGTGCAGCCGGGAGCCAAATGGGATTTTGCCTGAATGAGTACTGGAGATGGGCTTTTGTTCAGAGCAACAAACAACTCTTTAAGGAGTGTTAAGAAGATGGAAATTTGCTGTATTACAATTTCAGAAAACAGTAAAACAGTAGATGCACACTAGATGTAATGACCTCCCCCTTTCTGAACAGTTAACCCAAACACGGTGAGCCCTCTGAACAGTTCAGCTTTGGCCCTTGACCCATGGTCATTAGTTATTTTTACAGTGTACTGTGATGAATGCAAGAGACCACTACACATAAAAAGTAGAGATCAGGAAGCACTATGGAACAGAGTTTGTATGCTGGCTTACAGGTTTACCCTACAGTTGCTGGGTTTGCCCTTTCCAGCCATAACTCAGGAGAATATGGTTGGTACTCAGGGTTTTGCCTTCCCTTTCCCCTTGCTGTGCCGCTGAAGGGACCTGAAGTCATCACTGGCAACTGAAAATTTTTAAGTGTTATCTTAATCTGTAGTAACCAGTTCTTAAAGATCTCAGGCCCACTCCTCTTACCACTACCTCTGCAGGTGCTTCTGGAAAGTGAGGAGGAGACCTCCACTGCCTGTGCCGATTGCCAACATTAATCCACTGTTTCCCAGGTCTGGTACAGTACCTGTGTGTGCTGGGCAACACTGATGCTATTCTGGGATACTAACATGTACATCTTCTAATGCTTGTGTGTTACAAAGATTTTTGAGGATAGACAAGGAAGGGAGAATAGGGGGACCTTATTATTTAGTTTAGAAATAGCCTTCCTCCTCTGTTATCCTTTGACATCTGCCCCACACAACCGGCTTGTGGTACAGCATGCACTTCTCTCCCCTGCAAAGGCTTTGTTCCCTCTAGAAAAGGTTTCCAGAAGGATGTAGACAGCACTGAAATCCCACTCAGTCTGCTTGCTTTTTACCAGCCCTACTCAATTGCCCTGCAAGAACAGAGAGGAATATTTTCCCTGCTCTCTGGAGTAAAGTCTTCCATTACCATGTCACAAAAGAAAACAGGCTGTTTGGTAGCTAAGGAAAAATGCTGACTTTAAACCTGAGATAAGGCCCAATTATTTACACTAATGAGCTCACTGGTGGGGAATTTGTAAAATTTTATGATAAAAAGTAGCTGTAGTCAGTGTTTGATGGAATTTACTCTTTCATTTTTTTGCTGAAAAAACACATAGCTACTAATAATTTTCCCATTCAAACTTAGAGAGAGATAAATGCAGTGAGATTTGTCCCAGTAGGACTTCAAAGATCTTGTAAGTTATCCATTATTTTAAAGATCTATTCTTTAACCACAGATTGGACTAAATTCTGCCAGGAAGGCTGTAGATACTTTTAACTGGTTAAATAACAAATAAGTTACTCAGAATGAGGAGCCCTTAATGAAATACTAATATCCAGATATTAATTGTCAGTAACATGGTTGAAAGTTAACCCCCTAGATCTGACAGTCCTCATTGTCATGTCAGATTTTTAATTTCTGATGGAAGTTCTCCCTGGGATGCACCCTGGGGTTGCCCTGTAATCATATATAGGCTGGGTACCACATATGTCCAGTATGTGCAGTGAAAGAGGGGAGGTATCTAACAGCCTTTGTTATCTGTTATGTACTGTCGGAGCAGTAAATGGCAAGTGTCATGGGAATCTCCCAGCTACTGTAGATTACAATGGCCTTCACTATTCTGTTCCGAAACAGAATAAATGAGCCTGGCTGGAAAGAGTAACCCTGTTATAAGACTAGTAAAAGTGGAAAAAAAGGAAACGGGTGAGATGAAGCAGAGAGGAATAGAGATGTCTCCAGCTGAAGGGCTGGAAAAGGCTCACAGTTCAGCATCCATGTGAGACAGAAAATAAATTCCAGCATGTTTTCTCCTCTCTCCATTTGAGGTGTTTAAACTCCACAGAGTCCCTGGTTCAATGCCTGGAAAAGCTGGCCAGAGATGCAATACAGTGCATGGACTTCACTGTGCGTGCAGCACTCACTGCTGTATGCAGACAAGAAATAAATCCTAATGAAATATTCCATGTGCTGGTTGTACCCCTGCAGCCTTGCTTTCTGCATAGGGGTAGCTGTGTCTCTGCTGTGCTGTCTCAGCCACCTCATCCCTCTAACAATCATGGTTTTGATTCATCACTTTGATGGCAATTTTGGATGGGGGATGGGTTGTATGATAGGCACTAGTCCCTGAGCAGGAATAGCAGAACAGTAAGCAATGAACATGGAGACTTGGATGTGGACTTGGACTTGTGCTGCTGAAATGAAAAGGACAGACAAAAGGGAGAAAGTATGTAACAGATAGATAGAAAAATGTTTGGAAGGAAGACAAGAGGGACATCTGGTTTATGGGTTTATGTTACTGATGTATTTTCTAACTCCATGAGTCCTTCAAGCACTGGGAACATGGGAAAACAAGACAGACCAACAAAAACGATTGGTATGAGAGACTGTGAAGTGGCTGAGAAGCTGGTCTTGCATGCAAGTGATCACAATTACTATAATCTTTCAAGAAACATTGCATTTTTCACAAAAATATTGTCAAATCCATGGCTCTTGTATCTCTGTCTTGATATGGTTCATCATGAGATTTGAATTTACTGATACATAAAAGTTAGTGTCTACTTGTCTCCTTCCTGGCTAGCTTCCCTCCATCCTGTACCCATCACTTTATACCTAACACAGAAGCCCTGAAGTCTTGCTACTTTGAGAAGAGCAACAACTAGAGGGAAGGACGCACATGGAGATGTTCCCCTCAGCGCCAAGGGCGCTTCCTCTGTAAGTAAAACCAGTCAGTTTTACCCAGTATTTGTAAGGTTGCCTGGTTTATCCTTTCAGATAAAATATATTGAATGAGATTAGTTTTAGTATTGCAGTTCCACAGTACATCCTGAAACACAGCCAAAAGTAAGGGCCAAAAAAAAATAATCATAGACTAAATTACACAGAGGAGATTGGATTACCTCTTCAAGCAGGGCTTTTAATTCTGCATATAAATAGAATCCAGAAAAACAAGAGTACAGCAGTAGAAAATAAATCCAGCCAACAGCCCCTAATAACCCCTAATTATTAGGAGTTTCAGTTAACATTTGGACAGCTTTGGTCTTAATTCTTTTAAGTCTGAAGAGGCAGCATGACCGACGTGGCTATATTTACAATTAAGGTGATCACACATGCTGTTCCAACCCATGCTGGCTTTAGCTGAGTGTTTTCTGGAAGCTTGGGTTGGGATTTTGCCCTGTTAAAATATAATCACCTATCTGAACAGCAAGTAATTTCCAGTTTGAGTTACTTATTTGTAACAATGCGCTTGTTTTGACAGAAGTCTATGAGAGGAAAAACAAATCAAGCTCCTGACTTTGGCATCATGGTTCACTTCAGATTTTTTTGTACCTGAAAGAAAATCTGCTAATATCCCATCCAAGTAATGAATTAACTTGCATGTTATCAGTAAATACAGCAACAGAGATCTAGCTGTAAGGCAGATACTTCTTAAGGTAAGACTCAAATCCAGTGTACATTTTCTTTTTTTTCCAAGAAAAATCTTGACAGCACTAAGCTATACCTGGACAGATATGACTGTATAAACCAATAATAGTTGATAGTTGTCTCAAGAATGGTGTTTTCAAATGTCTTTAGCAGTGAGCTAATATTCTTTTCCAGTTTTAAAATTGCCCTATGTAATATGTACATATAGGAGATTAGAAGTCAAATACTATCTTGCAGTAAGTCAATAAAAAGCTGCAGATGGCATTATCCACATTATCTTAAACAATGTTATTCTTCAAAATATACTAGACCCAGTATCTGTGCAGCCACTTGATCCTTCAAGGATCATTTTTTTATATTCATTTACTGCTGCAATCCCTACTTAGGTGAGGACTGTGTAAGAGTTTCCCCTTTGACCTTCTGTTTACAACTACCCTTATCCACCAAAAATTTCCACTTCTGAGACTGAAGTTTGACATGATTGCGAACTGCAAAAGGTGAATTTTGATTCTGACATTTTATCACAAACTTTTTTAACATTTCAAAACACATAAACTTACAGGGAAAACGCTAATCTTATTCTGTTTGATATTCTCTGGCCAGAAGTGGGATCTGAAAGTAAAAATCAGAACTGTTTTTATGCAGAAAGGAGTTCATGATTAATTTTGGGAAGCAATCTGATTTAATTTGGCCAAATAAAATTACAGAACATTTGCATATAAATATACACAAATGATCACCTGGGAGTTATTCTCAGGTACATGTCTTGGAAAGCAGAGGCACTCTTTAGGTGTCCATGCCACCGATGGGCTCTACCCTCAGTGGTGCCATCTTTCGCCTGCAAGCACAAGTGATTCCAAGAGAATTCCCCTGCCTGGCAGTGTTCTCTGTCGCCTGGCACCTGACCCATCCTGTCTGTGCTGTTTTCTGTCCTTTCTCTGCTGTGTACAGCCTGCTCTGGCAAGCCTCTGTGCCCTTTCTTATTCTTTAGGGTGTGGAACATTACAGACAATTTCTGCTGGTTGGCACCTTAGCACTTCATCTGCTCCTGTTGTGCACTCTCTCACTGAACTCAGTCTGCTCTTTGAGATACCTTAATTGCTTGCTGCAGAAGCTGAAGGTGACACCATAAGCAAATCATCATAAATACATGGAAACCTCTCTTAGGACAGCAAATCAGAACACAGTATGGATCAGCGAGAGCTGTTCTGCTCTAAATCTCATTTTCCCACATTTTCAGACTCTGTACAGAATCCCAGCAGATGCTTGGGAAGACAAGTATCTTAACTTTATATGGGTGTATATAAATCCCTGAATTGCTTTTTGTTGTTTATACTTCATAAACTAATATAGCACTGAATAAATGGCATTTTGAGAAGTGTGAACAAACTATATTTTATATAAGCTATCCAATTATGGGTCAGACCTTGCATTTCTTACTCAAGAAGGATTAAATCAAAAGCCAAGTAGTCTGAAAAAGGTGGTTTTATACACAACTAGCTAAACACTTGATAAATTATTCTCTCAAAGGAAAAACGAAGGTTTCCTGTAGATTTCTCGGTAATTGTTTCCCGAGAAGCCTTCTGCTTGCCACAGAGACCTTCTTTCTAAGTGAAGTTAACATTAAATATCTAGTAAGATTGAATTTCTAAGGATGATTTTCCTAAAACAAGATTAAGTCTCACTGAGAGTATAAGGAGGGCAGATAATGTCACTGTAGCTCATGATTTGAACTGTTTTGTGGCTAAATTATATTTTGGTTTCTACAGGTAACAATTCAGTACCTCTGAGTTTTAAACTTGCTTTTGAAAGAAGGCTTGGTCTCTCTATAGTTTAGGGTTTTTTTCTGCAATGAAATAAGCAACCCTCCCATCTGAGCAGGATAGGAACCGTCCTGAGGAGGTTCTTCAGAGACTTATGAGGATCATGCCTCCTTTTTTTTTTTTTTTTTTTTTTTTTTTCCTCCAGATTATTTTCAAATAGTTTCTTTGGGTTTTTTCTTTAACCATGGGTGAAACAGAAGGGGAGCTCCACAGACGAATAGTCTGCGGTCAGCCTGTCAACATGGAGGACATGGCTGGTTATGGTGCAATGGACAGACAGTTGGCATGTTTTCTACATATCCTCAAAAGTATTTCTTAAAAATAAATATCAAAGAGCTCTGCTTGACAAATACTTTCAGTCTAATATCTACAACATCTGTTAGTTCATTAACACCATTCCCTTTGTATCTGAATGACTATTGCCCTATTGAATCTCAGTGACTTTGATTAACAAGGCAGTTTGTAATTAGATTGGGTAATGTAATTCATGGCCCTCTGTAAACATCTGGATTTGCAAATCTGCATTCCTAGCTTGGGAGCTCTCTGCCACACATCACTAATTATGCCATGTTCTTGTATACCATCCTACATCCTCCTGCTGAGCATCTCTTCTTTGTTCCCAGTGAGATTCAGAGACTGTTGTCAATGCAGAGAAAAATCAACGTAACTGCCTAGCACCGCATGTGACATTTAATGAAAATGAAGTCATGTTTAATTTACATGGCTGGTGTTACTTTATTAAAGCCAGAACTGCAGAAGCTGGGTGTTATTGTTTTAGTCAAGTGTGCAAGACTGATTATCTATAGCAACGGTGGTGTCTGGTGCAAGAAGCTTCACATCCCCACCTTGCCTGCCTGCCCGCCTCCTTTGTGGGAATAGGGCTTCTGTAAAAAGTGACAGATTTGTTCCTTTTTCCAGGCCCGTCTGTTCTTGTTCTTTCTGTTAACTCCATCCCTCAGATCCTGTTGAGAGGTCAAGGTGGCGGGAGGAGGAAGGCCACCCTAACTCCTCCCAGGGGTCCCCACAAAACAGCAAGGACAACTCCCAGCTCAGGAGGAAAACCCCTCCTGTATCCAAACCAGCAAGCTGTAGCTGAAGACCTCTGTAGACCCAGAGAATTGACTTCAGTTTTGCGCAAGAAGTGTCTTAAAGAGAAATATATGAAAACATATTTTTTTTTTACATAAAAGAGAGCTGCCATGTATGATGAAAGAACACACAGTCGAGGGCTTAGAAAATTGAAAAGGGCACAGTTGTGCTCCTTCAGTTTCCATTTCTCTCTGTCACCTCTCCGGTACTGAAAAGGGTGTGGAATGTTCATTTTTACTGGTTTTTATTTGCTTTACCCATATTAGTACCCCTTAGAAATATTAATTTCGTTTTTCAAAAAGTTTCTAATTCTGCTTTTGGACTCAGTTAAAAAGGTAAGTGGTAATAACACATTATAAATCATAAGCTTATGCCTGGAAATAAAACATGTCACAGCTTCCAAGAGGCTATGGCTCCTCCCACTCAGTTTTATCTCATTTTTTATGCCTCGGGATAGGTTTTTTTTTTTCTATTTTATTCTTTCTTCACTTCCTGTCTGACCACTTTCCTTCCCCTGTGATCATTTTACATCTATGTTGCTTTTCAGACAGCTTCACTGCTGGATGTCTAAAACACACCATGGGGTACTTTGGTCCTCCCTGAGGTAGGAAGCCATCAGTTATAACCACATCTGTCCCCTCTGAGCCAAGCAGTGCCAGCTCAGGGGCAAGCTCTGATACTTCAGAGACTTTGTCCAACAACTGTACAGGCACACATGTAACTGAGGGGGCAGGAACGTGAAGAAAGTTTTATTTGCAGCAGTTTTCAGAGAGAAATCGGTTTACCAGGTAAAATCTTATGAATCTCACAATCCGAACAGCACAGAAAAGAAATGAAAGCCTTTACCCAAATTCATAGTGATTTGAGTTGGAACACGGTTTTGAATGATACTCATTTTCCCAGACAGGATGCTACAAACTCCATATAAGTTTTTAACTCTGAATATAAGTTTAATTTTGCAAACAGATTTGCCGCTTAGAAAGTGACTTTGTTCCCGTGGTTTGTTTCAAGCGGTTCATTCATAAATCTCTCATTTTGCAATCCCGGGCTATGATTTTTTGAGAGCACATCCAGAACTCGCATTGTCTACGTGTCCACCACAGCAAAGCAATCTGCACTATAGGAAGGAACAACGGCCCTAAAATCGCGACCCGGGCTGGAGCCCTTCGGCAGGGCGCGAAGCACGGCGCGGTGGGGGGCCGGCCCGAGGCCGGGACCGTCCGCCACAACCGGGCGCTCGGACGCGTAAGTCTCTAGTTTTGCGAAGTGTCTTGCTGGGGAAACCTGTCTGGGGCCCTGCGTTCCGTTCCTCCCCGGGATGCGAATGAGGCGGCCGGAGGAGACGGCGAAGACCGGGTATCCCCGGAAGGGGGACCCTCAGCCATTAGGGTTAGGGTGCAGTCTCCGGCGGGGAGGGCGCGGGAGGGCGAATCGGTCCGAGACGGTGCAGTTTCTGCTGGTTTTGGCCACGCAGCAGCCCGTTTCCTTCCAGACCTCCTCACCCCGTTCTGGCTCCCGGGCCCTCAGCCAGGCTTTACCCGACACCCCGCTTCTCGCCGAGCTGCCGCGGGCCCCTGCGCTCCGCGGGGGCTCTCCTGCTCACCACCCCCCACCGCTCCTCGGTGCTCCTACCTGAGCGTTTGGGCTGGGCTCTGCTCGGTGCGGCGTGGTGCGGCGTGGGCGGCTGCTCTGTACCTGCTCCCGCGCCCGCGCCCGCGCCGCCTAACAAAAGCGGCAGCGGCAGACGGACTGCGCGGCCATTGGCGGCGGCGGCGCGCGGCGGGCGCCGGTTGGGCCGGGCGCTCCGGAGGCGGGCGAGGGGCGTTGACGCCAGCGTGGGGCCGGTGGGGAGGCGGGGCCGCTCCCCGCGCCGTCTTTGTGCTCCCCGGCAGCCCCGGCCGCGCCGCCGCCTCCCGCCGTCTCCCTCAGCCCAGCGCGGCGCGGCGGGCGGCTCCGCACGGCACCGCACCGCTCGGCTCCGCAGCGCTCCGCGCCGCGCTATGTGTGCGGGCGCTCCTGTGCCTCCTCGCGGCCGCTTCCCACCCGGCGGGGCGCCTTCGGCCGCGCTCTGAGAGCGCGGCGGGGCAGGGAGTGAGCGGTGCGGAGCACGGACGTGCCGCCCGGCGCGGCGCGGAGCGGCGCTGAGAGAAGGGAGTGCGGCGCCATGCAGGGCCCGGGGCTAGGGCTGGCGCTGGGGCTACTGCTGGGCATGGCGTGGCTGGTGTGCGGGCAGAACGAGACGGAACCCATCGTGCTGGAGGGGAAGTGCCTCGTGGTGTGCGACTCCAACCCCACCTCCGACCCCACCGGCACGGCTCTCGGCATCTCCGTGCGCTCCGGCAGCGCCAAGGTCGCCTTCTCCGCTATCCGCAGCACCAACCACGAGCCCTCCGAGATGAGCAACCGCACCATGATAATCTACTTCGACCAGGTGCGCGGCGGGGTGGCGGGGCTCCTAGCGCGCCGCAGCCGCAGGAGCAGAGAAGTTGCCGGTGAAGGCGGTGGGGCTGGGCTGGGGACGCGCCGCCCCGCGGAGCCCTACCCGGGGGGCTGCGGGGCTGCTGGCCGGGGCACCATCGGGGCTGGGCGGCTGCTGAGGCCCTGCGGAGGTGCTGACGGTGCCATTCCATTCCCTTCCTTTCCAGGTACTAGTGAATATCGGCAGCAACTTCGACTCGGAACGGAGCACTTTCATCGCGCCAAGAAAGGGGATATACAGTTTCAATTTTCACGTGGTGAAAGTGTACAACAGGCAAACCATCCAGGTCAGCCCCAAGTGCCGCCGCTTTCCGCGGGCACAGCGGGAGGGAGCGGAGCGGGCCCGCGGCCTGTCAGGGACCCAGCCGTGCTGGCGGCGGGGCAGGGCCATGCCCCTGGTCCGCCGCCGGGTGTGGAGCGCATACCTCCCGGCGCTTCCCGGCAGAAGGGTCGGTTCCCCAAGGGCTACGCAGACTCCCGGCCACTGGTGGGCCGTTGCCCGCATCAGCCAGGATGGGACGGGAGGAAATAGCCTGCTGGTTGTTCCCTTTCCATCTGCCCGGGCCCCCGGGCAGCCCTGTGCCTCAGGAACATCGCTGCACAAAGCCCTGGGAGCTGTAGCCCTCAGCGGGCTCCTCATCTGCTCTGGGGTAGCAGAAGGTTTCATAGGGATTTGGGGTGAAGGGAGGTGCCTGTGACATGGATACAGCAATGAATGTAGCACTGTATGAGCTTAGGCAGCCACCCTTTACACACCTTTTGTATGCAGTTAGAGGCATACGTATCTCTAGGTAGGGATAATAAATTACCAGCCTGAAGCCAGGTAGCATGACCTAGACAGGAAATCTGCTTGTGGAGCAATGCACAATTGCAAAGGTGAATGTACAGCTGCTTAGCACCATCCTGGTGTAAGCACCATCCTGGTGTAAGCACCTTCGCACACCCAATTTGGGAGGTAGCGTATTATTAATGTGGGGTGTGCAGTCCTGGGATCATTAATGCGAGCTGAGCAGAGCTTATTGACTGTGTTGTGGCATATTGTCTTCGCTATCTAACAAAGGAAAACTACCTCTTGAATACACTTCAAACGCACTGACTCTGGCAGCTGTGGCTCTGCTCCTCGCTGTCTCTGAGGTTTCGCATAAAGCCATCTTTCAATAAGTATGAGCAGACCTCTTTTCATAGCCTGAAAACACAGGCACCCTATTGAAATTCTTCAAAATAGGATCAATGTCCTGTTTTATATGCACTGGGTGTTTTGATGTGGTTGTCAGTCTAAAACAGTGGTGAAAGGCTTCTTCCTTCAGAGTACATACCTTTGCTGGGTTCAGATTGGTATTTCATTTTCATGGGGCTGGAGTTTCAGTTGTCAAAAGAGGCCCTTTCTTAACTAAGGATTTCGCCTGCTAGGCAAGCCCTGGCAGTGTCATTGTCTGACTTTAATTGATGGAGGGCTTTGTTTTATCTTGCTCTTTAGGTGAGTTTGATGCTAAATGGGTGGCCAGTGATTTCTGCCTTTGCAGGGGATCAAGATGTGACTCGGGAAGCTGCTAGCAATGGAGTCCTGATTCAGATGGAAAAAGGAGACCGAGCTTATCTAAAACTGGAGAGAGGAAACTTAATGGGAGGCTGGAAGTATTCTACATTCTCTGGATTTCTGGTGTTCCCACTTTAAATTACTTCTTATCCAAGAAAAGGGCGAGATCTCTTTCAAATTCACAAGTGGTAGCTCAGTTTAAACAGTTGGGGAAAGCAGACTTTTTACATTCAAATATTAAAGAAGCTAAATCCTGCTTAAGTTTGTGTACACCTGCTTTGAAGAATTACTACTTTTTTGTTGTGTTGCAGCCAACAGGCGGGAGATGCTATAATTGATCAACCCCCTCCATTAATATTCTCCCACAAAATTGGTTCCCATTCCTGTGTCATTGGTGTAATATTCCATCATTTCCCCATGGTTTCTGCCTCATACGAGTAGACTTTAGATATTTCCATTGTCCTTTACAGCATATTTTGTAGTTTTGTTTTTAAAACATGTTAATCTTGACTCTTTCTCTGAGTTTAACTTTTGAAACAAAACAAAAAAAAGTAAAGTATTTTTGAATACATGGATGCCATGATGGAAGGGAAAATGCAATTCTTGCTGTGTATTGGCTGGCAAAGGGAAAATTTCTACATGAAGAACTATTCACAGCCAATGCTGACCAGAGTATTTCAATATTTCTATGTAATTCTGAGTGATTGTGAAATTTAAGGCTGCTAAATGTTTTGATGCTTGTTTTGCTCTTGTACAATGTGGCCCAACTAAACGCCAGGAAGTATACTGAACTTTTACTATTACTCTGTAATATATGAGTGAATATAAAAAATTAATTTTTGCTTTAATTCAATAGAGTTTAAATGGGACTTTTATTTTTCTCAGCCAGAAATGAGATTTCTCAATGCAGGCAGGCAGGGGGAGAAGGCGGCTCGGCGCGGTCCCAGATCCGCGGAGCCCCCGCGGGTGCGGCCGCAGTGCTCCACTCCCCCCCGCGTAATGCCCTCCCAGCCCTGAGCAGGGCCCCGCGGCCGCACAAGCCCCGCTGGCAGTGCCGGCAGCCTAAGCAGAGCCGCCGCTAGGAAGTTTCCCGCCGACTCTTCTGTCCGCTTATTTGTAGCATTTATGTGTATCATATTCTGTAAACCGGATAGCATTTTATACGGCCGTCTAAAAATACCTGATGATGTACACTTCGATGCTCGTATTATTTATTTGCCAGTATTATTTTGTTTACAGTCTTTTAAAGATGTAAATGCTATAATTTTGCAGTACTCAGAGATTACTGATTTTATTAAAATGTGTGTATGGGGATTTCGATTGTATCTAAACTTTAATGTGAAATAAAGCAATGACACGAGCCTGGCGCTGAGTGAGAGAGGTTGCTTTTCGCTGCGCGGCCCCGGTGAAGCCGCACGAATCACTGTTCCCAGGGAGAGACTGAACTAGCTCTGAGGTGGGGGAATCAACACGAGCACAGTAAGCGACTCCCCTCACTTTATTTGCAGGTTCTGCCCTTGAAATAGCCGGGCGGAGACGCCTCTCACTGCCCCGGCCTTTGCCGGGCGGTTCCGCGGCAGGGCGGCCGACGGGAGCGGGGCTGGGCAGGGCTCAACCTGATCCTGAGGGGCCGCGGCACTTAGTTTCCAGGTGAACACATCGGCCGCGAGTTAGAACTCGCTCCTCCGTCACCGAGGGGCGCGGGGGCCAAAACGCCTCCCACTCGCGCGATACTGACCGGTGCAGGGGGGAAAGAGCGGGCTGCCCCCGCCGGGACCTCCGCGGCACCTGCGGCCGCTGGCGGGAGCCTTGCAGGAAGACAGCCGAGATTTATGGAGAAGAGTTAATAACGGGAGGCGTTCGAGTTGTTTTCGCTTGGAGTTATAACCTGCCCGAGACAATCCACATATCGGATTCTCCGGCCCGCGCGCTCCTCTCAATATAAGACACTTTATTACTTTCCCCTGAAGCCCTTAGCCGCTCCCGCACAGCACTTCTGGCCAGGCTTCTCGCCGCTCTTCCGCAGCGCGGCCCGCCCTCCCCGCCGCCGCACCTTCTCACCTAGAAGAGACGGGGACGAGCAGGGTAAGCGGAGCCGCTCCTGCCCCCATGACAGCGGCAAGGGGGCAGAGGGATTTAAAAACCCCAGCAAAAAACACAAAGGGAAACAGAAATCACCGAGTTACAAGGGAAGAGCCGCGGCCCGCTCAAGGAACCAGGCAGCAGCGGGGTGCCCCGGCACGAGCCGGTGGAGCGGGGGCTGCGAGCGCTGATGCTTCGCTTTTTGCTTTTTGCTTTTGTTTTTTTTCCCCTGTGTCTTAACATGAAGCAAATAAACCCGCCGCCTCCCGCTGAAATTTTCCCCCTGCTTGTGAGCGTCTCATTAATATTGTGCAGCTGGAAATTATATTACCCCCAGTCGAAGCAAATCGCCGCTATGCGGCTATTGCAAAACGCGGCTGAGGCTGCTTGGGAAAGCCGCTTCAACTCCGCGCCAGCGCAGCGAGCCCCTCGCACCGCTCACCGCCTTGCGGTACCCAGGGGGTAAGCCCTGTGCGGGGCGCTGCTGCCCTGAGGCCTCCAGGGAAGGACAGCGCTGTGGTATCCCCGCTGTGGAGGTAAAGTCGCCACCTTCCCGAAGCCCCTGAGGCACCGGCCCAGCCCGGGGAGCCGTTGCCTGCGTCCCCGTCCAGGGGCCCGCCCGGGGAACCCGGACGGAGGGGCCGGTCCCGCTGCCTCCCTGGCCCCGCCCAGACACCCCCAGGCTGCGGCGTGTAGAAGCGAGGGGCATGTCCGAGCCGGCCCGTGGGGCTCACTCCGGCAGCTGGGCCGCGTGTAACGGAACTCATTTCCCAAGAGCCCCGTCCCTGTCACGGGCAGGACCGCACAAACCCGCTCACGCTGGGCCTCGCGCCGCCGGCAGCACGCTCCTTGCAGCAGTCTCGCGTGAGGGGTGGGCGGGGCTCCCCGCGAGCCTCGCACTTGTGCGGGTTCTCGAGCCAGGCGAGGGGATGGTGTTTTGCTCATGGCGCGGTGCTGGGCCTTGCGACCCGCAGTACTCCACCCCCAGGAAGAGAACGGGCTCCGACGGGGAGACCGGGCCGAAGGAAACTGCACCTAGGTGCAAGTGGCCATCTGAGCGGTGCGGGTAAGAACGCTGGGGTTGGATGCGCCCGCCTGGCCTCGGGCGGGCTCACCCTGCCGCTGAGGCTGCGCCGCACCAGCAGGCCGCAACTGCCCCTTTGAGCGGCGGACTCGGCCGTGGCCTGTGGACGGGCAGCGGCTTCTGGCTGCGGTCATCGCCAGGCAGGTTTCAGGGAGTTAGGAGCGGGCAAAGGGCTTGTGGGGCCTCTATCGTTTTCGGCTTTGCTCGGCGGCCCCGCCCTGAAGCGTGAGCAGCCGGCGGGGGCCGCTTTAGCCGGCGGGCCTGGTGGCCTGTCCTGCCCGCAGCGCTGCCCCCGGGCCCGCTTGCTCCTGCCACGTCTCCTCTGGCCCCGCCACCGACGAGTCCCGTCATGGCGCTAGGGCATCATACGCAGACCCCGCAGCCGTGGTGCTCTTGAGACTGCTCCTGGGCACGGGTGGGTGTGTGTTTCCTCCAGATATGAGCAGCTACTGTGCTTTACCCGGCTTTAATGTGTTTTTCAGTTGATGTAAGTAATGTCTGATTGAATTTATTGCTGATTAGCGTTGAGCATTAGTTTACACAACAAGAAATTATGTTTCATTCAGTTCATTAGCATGACTAGTGCTTGTTTTATGAGCATATCACTAATGGTAATGACCAGAGTTGATTGATTTCTAATGTGAATATAATTACGCAGTGTAGGGGAATTAAAGGAAAAAAATCCCCATTTTTTAATTGTTGGGTTTTTAGGGAGAGCATGTGGGGGTGAGGGAGGGGAACGGGAGAAACAAACCAACTCACTTATGCACAAACGATGCAAATATAACGATTAATAACTCCAGCAGGAGACAGCAAGTTTGGTCCAAAAGAAGAGAAACTCAGATGCAGTTAACCCTGGGGATAGTTAATGCACGCTCCACACTGCAAAACATGAATTTCTCCTCTTCTACCCCCCAGGTACAGCTCGGAGCCCAGTAAGTTCGCTTGGAAGAGGCCGTTCCCGAGGAGCCAGCAGAGGCAGGGCTTCGTGCATGGCCGGGCTGCCGGCTTTTTCCAGCCCAGCCGGCGGCTGCGCGGCGGCGGGCTCGCCTCGGAGGCAAAGCCGCTACGGAGCGGAGAGCAGCGCCTTCCTCAGGGTTCAGAAGGAGCAGCTCGCACAGCTGCAGGATCTTGGACGGCAGTGCCGCCCCAGGCAGGGAAAGCATTGCTTGCCCCGCTCCCCTGATCCTTTCTGAGAGAGGCATATGGAGACTGGCAAGTGTTGGAGAGCCCTGGCTGGAGTAAGGTGAAGGGCTGCAACAGGTAAGAGGAGCGGAGTGGGACTGCATGGGCCACCCACCAGGTGGCATTTTGGAGGCAGGGAGGGAGGGGACAGTACTGTGAGGGCTGGGGAAGTAGAAGGCAAGAAGTAGCTTGGGTACCTCAGCAGCGCCTGGTCTGTGCTTTGTGTCTCTGTTTCCTTTGGGGCTGTCCTTTCCACTTAAATGGAAAAGTGGTCTGGGAAGGGAGATCAGATCTGAGTGTTCTGCTGGAGGCACCTCCAGTGGCATTTGCACAGGGGGTAAGGAAAAAGGCTCAGGTTCTGTAGGAACCCTTGTAGTGTGGGAATGTGAGGTGGGAGGTGGTTACAGAACGGTTTTTCGTGCTTCATCTTGAGCAGAGTAAGTGGGGGAACATAGAGTATACTCTGTCATCTAAGAGTTGCCAAAAGGTATCTCTTGTTGCTTACCTAGAAAAAAAAAAGAGGCCTTGTGAATTTTTTTGGTAATGGTGGTGTTTTTTGTTGTTTTTTTTTTTTTGGGGGGGGATCGGGGTTGTGTGTGTGGGTTTTTTGTTTTTTTTTGGTTTTGTGTTTTTTTTTTTTTTTTTGTGGAGAGTGAAACAAGCTATATGCCTTGCTTAGGGAGAAAAGGGCTTGAACAAGGGCTAGTGGTAAGCAGTCCCTGTTTCTTGGGGCATTGCTCCTCTCTGTGCTCTCAACACTCCTTCTAGAAATCCAGTCTTGACCTGAGGCTGCACTGAGGATATCCCGTTGGGTGATTTCCCCCACCTTCCAGTAGCATCTCCAGGCTTCCTAGGGTACAGGACAATGGAGTGTCCTTGCTCTAGTGGTCTTGGATTGTTGATCCCAGTGTAAACAGCTATGCACATTCGGGTGCAGAGCTTTATCCCTCTCCACCATGCCAACTTTGAGCCTTCTGTTGCTGAAGTAAGGAAGATGATGCAATTTGTCTTTTTGCAGTTTTATACCTGTGTTGGTGGGAAGCTGTGGTAATGAGCTGTTATGCATTTCACCAGTTGTGAAATCTTACAGTATTTGATTCTTGAAATGAAACAGTTGCTTTTCTGAACTTGGGCCATGTCTGGGATACTGAAAAGTCTTCCTTAGGGAGTTTTCTTTCAGGAAGCAGTTGTGGAGCTATTGGAGAATGGTTCTAACATTGCACAGGCATCTAGACTTGCAAAACATTCCCAAGGGTCTCCTGTCTAATCACTAACAAAAATGAGTTCAGTGTCATCGATCTTCCTCATGGGATGCTGCTGCTAGTACTTTTGTGGTTGGTGACCTTCTAATTGTTATTCTACTGTAATGTAGCAAGTCATACCTATTTTCATCTTATTCTCATACCTTCTGTTCTGTGCCTCCCTGCTGTATTTTGGAGAGCAATTCTAGTTGGGGAGACTGTGAAATTTTGCTAAGCTATTAGAAGAAAGAAAACCTCAGGAAGAGATTTTGTAAGAGTTTGAGTAAAATTGAGACAAAATGTGAGTAATTGTCATTCGTATTAGTAATATGTTGTGTACAGTATGTTAGAAGAAATACCGCTGCATCAACTTCAGTTATATTTTCAGTCAGAAGTGCTGAAAATTTCGTAGCAGAGACATCCAGCAGTAGTGCTGTTTTTCTTTTTTTTTGCATGTGTGTCTATGCAACAGTCATTCAAGGACTAGAGGATCACAGGAGGACTCCTGCTTTGCTTGCAGTTAATAGTCACCCAGCTTATAGTGGAGTTTTCATCTAATTTTTGCACTTCATACTAACAGGTTTTAACCTGCTTTCAGTATTTTGGGCCTCAGAGTCATTGAAGTCACGGCCATCCTCCTTGAGCTGCTTCTATACTAAGTGTTTCCCAATGTTGCAAGTAGTAAATCACCTTTCTAAAAGGTAAATATTGTAGTTAAAATTAACACAATCTTGATCTTTTCTGTTAATAAAAGCCCTATGCCACTACTTGCCTGATAGTTGTTTTTGGTGTTGCTGTCTCCAGAGCAGCTCAATTTTTCTCTTATCTGTTACCTAATAAAAATGCTGAATCTTAAAATAAATGAATGAGTCATATTGCTCACTTTTAGTAGTTTTTTCCTTCAAAATTTCATGTTAAACGCTCAGGATATTGGTCAGACTGCCTAATCTGCTGACCTGATATATATCGTTTCTGTTGAAAGAATGGAGAAACATTTTGTTCTTTCCCACACATGTGGTACTATTCCAGATTACATAATTGTTAAAGATCTGGTCTACAGGACTTGAAATTTCATGGGTCAGTTCTTCGTTCTACTTTATTCTCCCCAGATTCTTGGGCATATGTTTTAAAATGATTGATGTGGATCCATAACTCCCTTCTGAATGCTTTTATCATTCTTTACCTGTGTTTTTTCATTTCCCGCCTGTTCACAGAGCTGAATTTTCTTACGATTCTGTCTGTTGAGGTGTGAGAAAAGAAGCTCCTGATGTCTCTCTTTTTAATCTGCTTTTATTGTTCCTTTGCTGTCTTTTTTCAGAGTGATTAATCTCACTATTTTAGTCTTCGAAGAGCTTTTCCACGGGCTTGATTGTTCTTGCAACCTAAAGAATTGCAGCCTCTAGTTTTGAAACGCCTCTTTTGAAATGGCAGGACCAGTTCTATCTAGAATAGTGACATAAGGCTCAGCAGTTATTATATACAAAACAGAAATACTAATTCAGGTAGCCTTGTGGGTTGTTGTGTGGCCAACCTCTTTCACTGATGTATTGAGCAGAGATCTTCACTGAGTTTCCTGCAATTTACCCAGGTACCTATTGTGGCTTGATTGAGCTAATTGAGAGCCTTGTTTGTAATTTACTTCCATTAATATACATAAATTTAACAACTTCACATTTAGCTTACCACATATATGAAAAATTGCACAGCTCTGACCAAACTCAGAATTAAACTGATTCACCAGGCTGAGCTAAGGCATCACTGAGTCTTGAAGCACTGGTTTAACATAACCTTTTGACCTGTCAAAATTTTATTTATTTTCCTAGTACACATAGTGGAAAGACTTAATTGACTAGAAAGGGCTCCGAAACAGATACACTGAGAGGAAAATCAGATTCTGTCTATAATGGAAAGAGGAAGATCTTTCATTTTTAAAGCAGAGGTGCTAGAGCTCAGTTTTCAAGATCTGGTTTTAAGTTTCAGTGGGTCATTAAATGAGATTTTTCTGCTGACATGAATTTGCATAGCTGTATTGCAGTGCAATTTCTTGCAACTTGTTTTGCCCATGCCATCTTCCTGCAGAGTCCCGAAAACAGTGTTGTTACAGAAATATGTCCCAGTCCTATTAGCTTAGTTGTTGCAAGCATCAGATACACTTGCAGAAGACAGGGATTATTTCGATAACTAGAACTTTGCAAGAAATACATCCATATTTCTTCTTACCTTGTTTTATTTGCATTTGACCTGTGGCCTTACATGACACAACTGAATTCTCTGGCCATGTTTTCAAGATCATGTAAAACTTCTGGATAACTGTACAGGCATTTAATAGTTTCAGTCGCAAACACGTGCTAAAAGGATGCAGTTACCCAAAAATTAAGACGTCTAGGATAGCTTTTGAATTGGAGTGTCACAGGGTCAAAGATATCCGGTTGGACTGGATATCAGTCGGCGGGTGGTGAGCAATTGTATTGTGCATCACTTGTGTTTATTGTTTTCTTTTCCTTTTAGTTTTATATTCTCTTCCCTTGTTATTTCCCTTATCATTTTTGTTATTGATGATAGCAGTAGTGGTTTTGTACCATACCTTAGTTACTGAACTGTTCTTATCTCAACCTGTGGGATTTAAATTCTTTCGATTCTCCTCCCACCCCTCCGGGGAGGGGGAAGTGAGCGAGCGGCTGCGTTGTTCTGAGTTACTGACTCAGCTTAAACCATGACAGGCTGAGATAATCATAGCATGAGGTAATACTGGCTTTTCTGAAACCCAGCAGATTGGTGCTCAGGTTCTCTAGGCCAACTAGTCAATACCCTCAGGCTTGGTCACGACTGCTTTATGCTAAATAACACTGGTAATGCAGCCAAATCCCTTTGGTTACATGCAGCTGGGAAGATACATGAGTCCTGTCAAATTACAGATCAACTGTAGAATAATAATTTTAGTTTAAGCATGTTTTTAATGTTTCCTTTATCATAATGTGTTTTGAGCAAAGCTGGAAGATGTAAATAAAACATTGGGATGCCATTTCTAAATTGGTATAGTTAGGAACTGGTCTGATTAGTGCTATTAATGTCAGCATATTCCAAAGAAGGGAGGGCTGTTTATTCAGCTGGCTTCACATGTATTCTCTTAATTTGAAGCTGTGTGAATATATTTTATATTTTCTGAATATATCTGTCACATTCTACCTTAATGGTGACAGCATATCATGCCACACTGTGTTTCTGTCTTACTGTATCTACAGTAGTGTCTAATGAACACTTCTGCACAAAGGCTGTTGTACATAGTGCAGCTGAGTGAGTTCCTGTCTGACCGAGATGCTTTTCACTCAGCTTTTTAGGCCTGCAGTTTATGGAAATTTCCCTCCTGTTACACTGTGGCCAGGTTGCAGCTAACCCTGTGTCTATTCTTAGGGTCAGAGGAAGAATGCAAGACACTTCTCTGCATCTGTCCAGCAGGAAAGTATTTTTCCAAGCTTGAAGCAAAGGGTCTGTTACACACTAGGAAGCACTACGCTCTTTAGGGCAAGCAAGGTGACGTCTGGCTGCTCGTGACCACTTGTAGGAGAGTTTCAAACCCTTTGCCACAGCAGTTTACATCTTCGGCGCAGCACTGGTAATATGCTGTAGAAGTACAGTCCTTTAGATATTGAGACATATTTTGTACTTTCTTTTTGATGATGTTCCTCATCTGAGTTTCTTCTACAGGTTGTGCGACTTTTCAGTTTTCACTGGCTTAGTCGTCCTCCTTCTCATACAGCCTGGTACTTCAGCCTTGCCATTCAGGTGGAGACCATCTTTGCTCTGTTAGCTTGGTTTGTACTTACCTTTTCACATATCTACTTCCTGTCATCTTTGAGATTAACTTAGAATATTTTTTTCCTTTAGTAGTCCTTTCCAGTTTTTTCCATTACCTTTATAGGATTCTCATGCTGTGCTTTCCCTTTTATAATTTTTTTTTTTTCTCGTTTAGAAGAACCCATTGATAATACAGGATTAGGTACTCTGCTGGAAACTAGTAATGTGTCAATTTTGACTGAAGTATTGGCTACCTACATCTCTCATTGGCTCCTCAGGAAATAATGGAGATAGATACCGATATATATAGTTATTCTGTTGAGAAGCCCACAGTTTTGCAAAACACTTAAGAATGTGCTTGATGTGAAAAATATGTTCATTCAGTTGAAAGCAGCAAGGTGCTTCATGTTCTTAAAGCACTTAAGCATAAGCTTACCAGCAATGTAGACTAGATAATAGAAGTATGAGGGTTGCTTTGTATTTAAACCAGCAGAAAAAAGTGGCCTTTTAAAAACGGAAGATTCTTTTAGAAGGAATAAAAGGAATCAGAGGCAACAGTCAGCTACTTTTAAGGTGAGTCTTGACAAGATGGCAAATGTTGTGCATTTTTGAAGAAAACAAGACAGTTGTGTGGAGTTTTGTTCTGTGTTTACATTTAAGACAGAGTTAGTGAGTTTGCTTCTTCGAAAAGGAAAGTTACTTTCTTAAATAGTTCTTTATTGGGTCTGGTTGACATACTGCTGTGTTGTGAAGTGCAGTAACAAAAATGATGAAAAAAAGGGCTGCTTGGAATTGTAAACTTATGCAATAGTTGAGGTTTAGTTTCTGTGCCTGCCTTACCAAGGCAGCAAATTGTACCTCCTTAGCTGGCATGCTTTACTTTATCATTGTCGTGGTTTAAGCTTAGTCGTAAATTAGAAAAGCATATAGCCTGCTCGTTTTCCCCCCACAACCTGTCCTTCCC
>WYDI02014807.1:2578-15344 GCA_009867235.2 Psittacus erithacus
CCATAAGCAGACTTTCCTACTTGGGGTGTGTCAGGCTGTGTCAAAAGCGAATCCAGAACAGAAACAGAGGAGTGGGGGGGATGGTATCAACTTGTGGCAAGGGCTGTATTTCCCTCCAGTTTCTTAAGGCGCTTACTCACTTCAGCTTTTCCAAGTGACTACTCGTGAGAGTGCCCTGAGTTTGGGGGGCAGTAGATGAGCTCAGTGTAGGCTTTGAGGTAAAAGTTACATAAAGATGTTTGCAGGGGCATCTGTATGTGGCACCTCTGAATTTATTACAGCTGTGAAGGTAAGAAGCTATTGTTGCTGTCCTTAGTATCTTGGCTTAGATTCCAGGTGAAGGCTGTGATAAAACGAAGGAGAGAATGTCAGTGTTGTATCCCCATGTCTTATAGCTGGTTATCAGAGACTAGTTCTTCATATAATGGCATCAAGTGTAAGAGCCGTGCCATCTTTCCCTGTGGAGAGCTTGCACTGTTTTGTAATGAGACTTCCAGAGTCCGCCTTTGGGACACACCAGGCAGACAAATGTGTTTTGTTGTAATACATGGATCTCTTGTATCCCTCCATTACTAATAAAACCCTCCAGTCACTTCAAACCCTGGAATGAGTACCAGGCTGTATTCGTAAAGCTGTTGAGAAAAGCTGACCTTCACCACAGTGGATCTGTGGCTCTCCATGTTTAAAAGCTACTCTGTAATAAATGGCCATGATGAGAAGGATGGTAGTACTTTAGTTTTGGTATCTCTTGGCTATGCTGCCAGTTGCTGAAGCCAGTAGCATAAGTATCTGAAACCTTGGAAGAAGACAGGACAAGGGGGGATGTCTTTAAGCTGACAGAGGGAGATTTGGATTAGACATTAGCAAAAAATGCTTTACTGTGAGGGTGCTGAGGCGCTGGCACAGGGTCCCCAGAGGAGCTGTGGCTGCCCCATCCCTGGCAGTGTTCAAGGCCAGGTTGGACATAGGGGCTTGGAGCAAGCTGCTCTAGTGGAAGGTGTCCCTGCCCATGGCAGGGGTTGGAACTGGATGAGCTTCCAACCCAAACCATTCTGTGATTCTGTGAAATAAGACAGCAAGGAATACCTTGTGTATGTGGAACAGAAAACCTGAAAATGTCACCCTTTGCAAGATAAGTGGCCTACAGTACATGAAGGGATTATACAGAGGTAAGCAATGGTGTTTGCATTAAGAGGAAAAATAAATCCCCTTATTTTATTCTTGCTTTAGGAGAGTTCAAACTTCTATTGCAGGTCTGAACTGAGGTCAGAGGTTGATGTGACTGGATGCAGAGTAGACAGCCATGATCCATTCTGAGTCAAGCTTGCAAAGAGTTTGTCTACCCTCTGGGCAAGGTGCTTCTGAAGGATTTTGAAAGTTGACCTTCTGTCACTGCCTGTTTCATGCCCATGATGAAACAGCACCATGTCTAGTGCAAAGTCTGAGTCATTTAACACTTATCAGAAACCCCTTTGATATGAGGAACAGAGAAGGGCGAGTGGGAGGGGTCTTGTTACACAGAGGAAACCAAGGGCAGTGATGCCTGAAAATGACCACAACAATGTGTATATGACCCAGATAGCTGACTGACTCAGACCTCTGTCACACTGCTTTCAGCTAAAGCAATGACGCTCTGCAAAGCTTTAGTTGCAGGTAGTACTCCTTTTCCATGATCAAGGATGAACTCATCCTACCATTCAGCCTTTTACCTTCCTTCATTCCCTTGATTGCCACACAGAGCGAAAACCAGTGGTTTGGACTCTTGAGGCTATAAAAAAACCCCAACTGATGGCTTGGTTGTCAAATGTGATTCTTAGTGTTACCTTTTCTGTGCTCCTGTCAAGCTAAGGCTACAGGGAGATGGTCCCAAGTGAAAGAATATCGGGCAGCATTGAAAATTCTGCCCTTAAAAGTGTATCTGCATGGTAAATTTAAAGAGGCACCTTTTCCTTCTCCACCCTTAGAATCTGAACGCCTGCTCTGGAGTCGTAAAGGTTATGAGTTAGGAGTTATTATGCCTGACTGTGTACATTAGAAGTTACAGGCTACAAGATGCAGTGTAGTGTTGGCCAATGGGTTTAGTCTGCACTCGTGTTGTGTTTCTTGTAGATTCCAAGTCAAACTTTAACACATTCATGCTAGCGTTGTTGTGGGTGTGAGAAAGCAAGTAGCAGTTCTCATTCTGCAAGTAGGAAATAGGACTGGAGTGGCTACAGGCCTGTGCGAAGTTACACACCTTTCAGAGGGTGGAACTAAGGCTAAAATCCTGAGACTGAGGCTAGAGCTTTAGCTGGCAGGCCATGCACATTCTACTACTTGTACATAAAGCTAATACTTTCACACCTTTTGTAGCAGCCTTTTGGTAATAGAATGAGTTATTAGCAATAAAATGTGGCCGTGTCCTGTAGCACCGTATGTGGGTTTGGTTGGTGTGGGCTGATCTGCAATCTGCTGCTTGCCAAATAACTGAGCCTCTGTTGTCCATCCTGCAAGTTTTGATGATAGTGTTCCCTTTTGTTTCAAAACCACAGTTCTGAGATGCTGGGGTGAGTAAAGCTCTACAGTATTATCACTGTGTCTGTGATGAACCTTCTAGTCTGTTAATACTATGTGCACTGTATCATGTCTGACAAGGGTGTCTTGCAGTTGTACTTCTAGCTGTTGGAACAGGTGAAGAAAAGATCCCAAAGGCAAACAGGATTTGATAGTATTCCTTCTGAAATGAATGCAGAAAACTGGCTTCAAAATACTTGTTTGATTACATGCTCTTATTATAACTGTTTTCCTTAGGATACTATTTCTCAGCTGGAGTGACATTCCGAGATATTATCTGAAGCTGGACTGGGGCTGTTTGATGGAAGCTTTTAAGATGAATAGGCTTACCTTTGTTTGACCTTTGAGTTTGAAACTGTTCAGATTGATACCACCCAGAGTCATTTTTCATCCTTTTTAGACACTTTAAATATTACTGCTGTACTTACAAGATCTAAATGAAACTGAACGTCGTATGTCTGTGCAGACTGAGTAAAGACAGGCTTGCCCTAAGGAGCCTGGAGCTGCAAGAGGAGAACCTTGTAGGGTAAAAGAATAACTGGAGGTTTCAGAGGGGTTCAGTTGTAAATGGGGTGTTTCAGAGACGCAGGCAGTTCAGGCAGGGCTGTAGAGGTGTCCTCTGTGGGCAGGATCAGCCTCATGGGCCTCCATTAGAAGATCTGAAGTGAAGAGGACTTCCCTGTCCATGCAGCGTGGTGTGGAGCAGGAGACTGCATCTCGCTATGAAGCAATTCATAAACAGACTTGTGTTTTAAGTGACGCTTCTGTGGAAGTGGGTTGTGCAACTCTCCTGAATGAATAAGTTCTGGTGAAAGCAATGTGAATGATGTGTTGCTAAACTTGGTTTTCCCACCCAAACATACAACTCTTAATGTTACACCCAGCCTTTTAAAAATAGAAGCTTTAAGTAAGACTTTCCTGTCTCTATTCTGGCATCTAAATAAGTGTCAGCATTTTCCGAAGGGCTGAGCAGTGTCTGGAGCTCCCCACAAGGGCTGTCACCAGTGAAAGATGTAGCATGGGTACCACTCTGAAAGATCATGTGCAGATTCACGTGCCTGAGGGTAGGTTTTCTCCTTGTTTTTCCTTTCTCCTTCCTCCCCAGTCTCTTGGTGGATTACCAGCTCTTAGGATTTTACCATTACCCTCAAGTTAATTCATGTTTCTCAGAGCTTGACTGCTAAGAGCAAGACGACTCTGAGAACAGTGTGTGCCAAATGGAACAGGGAATATTGTATTGCTTATTTAAATACTAATTTCAGAAGAAAGCCCTCATCAAGGCACATCTGTTTAAAAACTGGAGAAGTTTTCAAGCCTTGAAGTACTGCCTTAAGTATCTCTTTACAAAGGAGTGATCTCTGAAGATGACTAAACCAGCAGTTGTCATAATAGAGGTGTTACTCGCATCTCTTCTTTTTCTGGCCCTGACCCAATGTTGTGCTTCTTGCCTGTGCTTGCACTTGCGGTTGGACCAGTTGTTATTTTCTTCCTGTGACAGAAGAAAACTCTGATTTCTTTGTAAGATCAAGTGTTGGATACTTTAATTTCCACGGACTGAGAGCTGCAGTACAATGCTTAGCTTTGCTTCGCAGTTAGAACTGAGCACTGGTAAGAGAAACTCGTTAGCAACAAACTCGTGCTAACGCACATGTCCACAAGTCTCATTTAATTGTTCACACCAGCCTGAGTTCAGCTTTTTTTCTCTCTGCCTGTAACTGAATCGCATCCTGTCTCATTCATGTGCATCTTTGAGGACCCGAAGGAATAAAAACATTGCAAGATGTGCTAAACACAAATACCAAGGGAGGGCCAAATGTGGCTCAGTGGCTGGAAACGGCCTTGTAGACTTTCTCAGCAGCCCAGCCGAGCCAGGCATAAAATGGCACTGATTTTTGCTGTACTACTGGTAGGATACAGGCTAACTGTGGATTGGTTGGAGTGCTGCATTCACATCCTGAGGTATTTCCTTATTTCTTCACTGATGACAAGAAGCTGTGATGTCCACTACTGTAACCTCTTCAAAGCAGCTTAACAGTAACAAGAATAAATGGCAGCAGTAAGATATAGCAGCAGAGGAAGAAATAATAGGAGTGCAAAAAGCCTGGAAAAGCTCTTCTGTCATTAATGATCTTAAAGGTCTTTTCCAACCTAGTTGTTCTGTGATTCTATGTGAGAAACTTTGGGAGCCGACGTAGCTACTGCCTGTCTCGCCGAGCTGTGACCAGTAGATGCCACTGCAGCCTTATTAACAGGGACCACCGCTACATGGACGGAAGTGAATTCAACCGGAGCATCGGAAGGGGACATCTGGTGGCCTCAGGCGTGTTAGCTGATGATAGCATGTGCCATGCCACCTGATGCTAGGGGTGTGCAGGATACAAACGAGTGAAACCACCTTATGTCCACATCTGTGTGACTAATTCTTAGGGCAGACAACACGCTTCTGATTTAGGGCTCTGAGGACAGCTTGCCATTCCTGCCTGAGTTTCCTCCTTGCCCTTGATTGTGATACAGAAGTGAGATCCATGATGGTATCTCTGGCCCCCATCAAGGAGTGCAATTTGTATTTCTTTCCAGGTTATTACTGATTTGAGCCCAGCAAGCACTGAAGGTTGCTGCCATGATAGGTGTGCTTGGCATCACATTCAGGGCTTAATAAACACCAGGTATTGCATTTCGTTAAATAGCATGAGCAACCTTGATTTGGCTTTTTTAAAGCCAAGGTGTGGAGCCTGTTGCTTATGTAAAACATATCCCTGTAAGAGGTCTGAAATTGCTGGGACACAACTCTTCAGTGAGGGTGTCTGGGATTAGGACCAGTGCAGCTGCATGGTACAGATGGCAGGAGGGCTTGAGGATGTGGTGGTTTCAGGTTTATGTCATTCATTCTTTCGTGTGGTATTTATTAAGGGCGAAGGAGGAGTTTGTTGTACTTGTCTCTGGTTGGGGTGTTACAGGCTGGCAGATGCTATTCCAACTAATTCCCTTCAGATGGAAAATGCCGCCTTCTTGTCTTCTCATCTCTGCCAAGCAAGTGTGCGCAGGGGTTTTGTGGCTGCTTGTGGGAATCTCTGCTCTGAGCACCTGTAACGTATTTGGGTAGACCTCAAGGAGCACACCGTCAGTGGATTCTCTTTTCCTTGCTGAGTTCCTCTTAACAGGAGCCCTTATTCCTAAGGGTAAGAGTATGTATTCTGTATTAGTTTTGCAAAGCACTGAAGTTTTAAGCTTGACTTATGGGTATAAATGGTCCTGTTGAACACGATCCTTTGTGCTTTGGCCTGGTACGAACTCTTGTGCTGAACGTTCATGGATCAAACCATGAGTGACTTTTTCTGTCACTGGAAAGGTGGGCTGTTTTGGCTAAAGAATACTGCAGTTTGAACAGTGCAGATCCCTCATGATTTGACACAGATGACACGCTCATCCTAGCTAATATACTCCCTTTACTATTAGGTAAGCTCCCATTATCAAGCCTTGGAGATCTCAAGCTGGGAGCTGTACCTTGCTCTGAATTAAATCCCACCCCAGTATTTTGACTGTAGCAAAGTAGCCCTACCCAGATTTGTTATTTTGTCACTTTGCTTTTTATTTGTCATTTGGAGCCCTTGTGTTGCATACAAGTCGCCCTGTGCAGCTGAAAGGGAGCTACACCTTGATGAAGTGGAAGGTGAGATTCACGAGTCATTGCATGAAGAGAAGAAAGCAATCTTAAAACCACAAAACATCAGAAGAACTGGATCAGAAGCTGCCTTTCAACTGTTTGTTTCAACCGAGTTGGAGTTAGAATCTTCTAAAAGAAGCCCATGAATGCATTTAACAAAGGAAGAGTTTAAGGAAAGCCCTTGAAGTGGAGCTGGTTTCTAATAGATGGATCTTGAAAATCCTTTGTGTTGGTGTGTGGGTTTTTCTAAACTGATTACACTCCTGTGGTTGTGTCTGTAATTTAATTATCTTTGCACTCAATAAGAACAACTTAATTAAAAGTCCCTTCTTGTGTTAGCTGAAACCTATTAGTTTTTCCTACACAGAACTCCATGGCTTTTGTTTGCTCCTCCTGTCCTGGGCTGTTTTTGTTCAGCGCAGCTGTGCTTTCTATTGCATAACAACTTAATATAGCTGGCTTTATAGCTCTTCCTTTTTATAGGCTGGGCAAAATTACCTCCAGGGAATTGCAAATGTAGGTCAGTAGTGTAAAAACACAAGTCCCACTCCTATATTAAAGTTGTTCCTAAGTGGCCAATCCGTTTTGCTTCCAGTCCCTTCAGCAGGTTGTATTGCAGGCGCTTTGATGTCAGAAGGCTAAATGTGTGTGCAGGGAAATTGCTGGGCTTTCAAGCACGGTCCCGGGAGCCTGGGTTTGGAAATCATACTTTGTTTATAACCAGAAAGCTTTTTATTTTAGCAAGCTCTTGGGAGATGAGCTTAACCTTGGGCTACGGTAATGTCAGGACTGAACAGGGCTGGGCAGAGTTCGTGTTTAGATTGGCGACAGCCAATCCTTCGGAGCTGCATGACTCAGGAGCTGACACACTTCCTTCTGGGTATGAATGCCACAGCACGTTGGTAGGAGGTGCTGCATTGCTCCATGAGTCACGCAGTCCAAAGCACCGAATTTTTCCTGGGCATTAAAGATCATTTGGCTCCCTTAGCAAGAGCACGGCTTTGCCTGGCTATTCTGACTAACAGCAGTCAGCTCCCTCCCCATGCAGCCCCCTCCTCAGCAGTCCAGTTCAATGTTCAATGATCTTTTTATTTCTGCTGAAGTGCTGCAGATCCAGGATGTTGGTACAGAATTGCTGGTCTTTTTTACTACTAGGGCAGTCCATGTGTTTTTACAGCTGTGCAGCTAGAAGGCTAAATGATCAGATAATACAAACTGGGTAATTTCTTTTGATCATTAGCACACGCAGGCCAGGGATCTTGTGCCTTCTGTGAGTTTCTTTTCCCTTCCTAGGAAAAGTACTTGGAGTGAAATCCACCATTAAGGAACAAGGGTCTTCTCCTTCCCTGCAGCAGAGCATGGAGGAGCTTTGAGCTTTGCGGATTCCCAGGCATCTGCTCAATCTTGTGACAGTGGTACATATAACATATCTATATCTACGTCTCCTTGTGTATTTGTTTGACAGAGCCACCTCCTCTTTGTGTCCCAGTGAATGGCAGGGTGTATATCCTGCCATGAGAAGAGTCAAACATTGGTGTTACAACTGTCAGGCTCACCCATGTGCCAAGGCTACTGTGACTTGAGGATGATTGAGCACCTTTGTGCGCAAATGCATTTGATGTGCAACTGCTTTAAAGTTGACGAGAGATGCTGGTAGTCAGTTTACACTGTGGAGCAGCTAGCTCTCCTTTTTGACCTATACTGACCAACAGGGCTTTCCTAGTTTTATAAACTGCAGGTTCTGAACTGATGAGGATGGAAGAGGGGAAAAAACAGACATAAAAACCAGGAAGTCATGCTCCCAGGGCTCTGGACAGCTCTCTAGGTCTGCATCTACTATAACTTACCATCCATGTGGATCCTTGGAGACTTTTGGAGAGGTCTTTTCCAGCAAGTTTTGTACATTAATCATAAAGCCTTTTAGCAAGTCGTTGTGTATTATGCTGTGCCAGCTCTGACTTGTGTTTGATCTGGAAGTGTTTTGGGATATCCAAGTATGACAGAAATACCTGTCTTTTAGGGAGGAGTAGAGGCTCCATTTCTAGGTGAATATTCCATATTCAAAGGAATATTTACAAATTTTCTCTATAAGTGCCTGATTCTCATAACATGTTTCTTAAGTGCCTTTCCCAAAGGCCCTACTTCAGTGCCTATTGGAGTCTTAGTTTATTGAGCTGATGGCTCATTTTGTCTGGTGTCAGGGAAGGGTCTTGGTCAGGTCTCCAGCCCAGAGATAAACAGGAACTTTCCTTTTAAATTTGTTGTTCCAACTTCAATTTCAAACCCAAAACTTGGTTGCAAAGGAAGTGCCTTCCTGGAAAAAGTAAACTGTGGAGCTTTAGCTGTCGTAATCCTTCCCTGGAATTTCTCTGGGAATGAAGGTGACCGTTATTGCAGCGGTTGAAATCTTTGAGCATATTGTAATCACTCCTAACAGCTTTTTGAAAGGTTACTCAGTAGCCATGTGTTACTCAGTGTATATGTGTTTAATCAGTGTTCTTAAGGGCTCAGTTCCATTTCTAGGATGAGATGTTAGTAGTTAGTAAGTCTTCTGACAGCAACAGGAGCCTTGTCTTAACCCACTTACCTGGAAAACTCAGAGGTCTCTGATTCAGGATTGCTTTTAAGTGGATCCTTGCAATAAGATTTGCAGCTCACTGCTGCCATGCTGCGTGGTTCTGACCTCCCTTTAAGGACCTGATCCAAACCCAATTGTGAATTACACAGAAAGTCTCCCATTGATGTTGTGCTTCAGAACAGATCCTACAAGGAACTGCAGAGGAAGCGATAACATAGTGGTGGGTCATGTGTCTTGTGTCTGCAGTGCTGGGGAGCTGATGTCATGTTTATTAGAAGCCAAGATCAGAGTTCACAGGCTCAGGAAATGTCTGCAGAGTTTGGGAATGGTTTGTAACTTCGATCCCAATGACAGGTTTATTTGGCACTTTTTGATAAGTGGCCTGTTTGAAATTTCCTCTCCAAGTAAGCAATTTGTAATTCCCACTTGAAAGGGCTACTGTGGGGGGATGGTGATGGGGCCATATTTGAAAACCATTTATGGTTACTAACATCCTGGCATCTGTCATCCAGGAGTCCTGGGCCTTTATTGTTTTGATCTGCCCAAAATGACTTCTTTATATAGAAACTGGAAAACTCTCAGTGTCCTGAGCACAGATAAAAATATTTATGGTCTCTTAAAACATATAAATAGGGTTGGTGACTAAGTTAAAGGATCCTTAGGAGTCATTCCACTTCTTTTGTGATGGAATTTCACTCGCTTATTTTGATCACCTTGTCTCACGCAACCTTACAGTGCAGCTTTCTCTGTTCCTTGCCAAAGTACTGTCATTGTGACACTTAAAACCATTGCACTGATTCAGAATCCTCTTATCCTGAGCCCAGCTTCTATCTTAAGCAACAGGGTAGTCATTGCAGGTGTTGGAGGTTTCTTCTACTGACGACTTCTGTTGGCTGCTGAAGAAGGTTGGAGAAACTCTTGTGGTGATGCTGTAGCTGTGATACTCTGAGGATATCAAGGAATCAAAGCTCACTGGGAGAGGTAATGGCTTTTCTTAGACCAGCTTGTGTAGCTGCAAAGAGCAACCAAGCTCAAAACCTCAAGGGATGTGATAAAGTGAATTTGAGCCCAGAAGTTTGCTTGGGCTTCCTATAAATATGTTGGATAACTCTTGTTTACCTTCCTGAATTGCAACAGACTTGTTGATGACACAGACTGTCAGTGTCATTGTGTGTTTTTAGGGTTCTAGTTGGATCCTAGAACTAACTAGAACTGTAACAATGCTTAATTTTGATGGTAATTGGGATTCATGAGCTTTTATTCATATATGATTGTGCAGCTGCCTCTCTGAGGCATAGAAGGAGTTTGAGGAGCACTGGGCAGCTCCTGCTAGGAATGAAAATGGAGAATTTCCCTTTGGCTGCTTTTTTTCTTCCTCTGTTTCCAGCAATCTGGTGCAGTAAACCTACACTTGGGTTTCAGGTACACTGGTTTTTATATGAGAATTGGAGCAGGCATTTAGGGAAGCATTACCAAAACATAAGCTCTTCAGAATCAGCACACAGGGACATGGAGAAGCCCAACAAAGCAGCTGTCAACTCCACTGTGTTTGAAGAGGATTAGTAGGAGTTAGGTTGTTGCTGGAGTTTGTGGGAGCACCCAGGTCAGGTAAGGGTCTGTACGTCTCTTCTAGAACCTGAATACTCTTTGTATTTGTGTCTAACACAAATAAATCCCAGATTCCTGTGTCACTTGTGTGCTCTTGAAAGCACCTCAGCTCCTTTTTGTGGTAATGTCTAATTGGACAAATGATGCCTTCACTGTTGTGATGCTTTCAAAATCTGAATAGATGGACTTGCCTGAGGGTAAGCATGGAGGATAAGCAGTAAGGGTGAGGGGAGAATCTGGATTCCATTTCCATGTTGCTGCTCCATTTACTGGGGCTTGAAATCACATAGGCTTATCTTGGATCATACTCACATTTATTTTCTATCATCAGAGCTTTATGTATTGAATATACCTTGGCCTCTGCCCTCATCTGAGGTGAACCAGACAGGATTATTCAGATAGTGTTGAAATTATCCTAATGTTGTTTTTCATAGAATGAATCCCAGACTGGTTTGTGTTGGAAAGGACCTTAAAGCTCACCCAGTTCCAACCCCTGCCATGGGCAAGGACACCTTCCACTAGAGCAGGTTGCTCAAAGCCCCATCCAGCCTGGCCTTGAGCACTGCCAGGGATGGGGCAGCCACAGCTTCTCTGGGCCTCAGCACCCTCACAGGGAAGAGCTTCTGCCTTATAGCTAATCAAAATCTTCCTTCCTTCCTGTTCAGACCTTTAATGATGTATTCGTGATGATGTCCCCAGAATCACAGGGCAGAGCTTGTAATGAAGTGTTACAAGTTGAGCCTAGTTCCTGCCAGCAGAGGCCATTGTTGTTCAATAAATTCTCCGAGAGACTGTCTCTTGGCATTTGCTGTGGATTTTTAGCTTGATGTTTCATAGAGTTTTGATGTACTTAGACAGTGCTTTACACCTGCAAAAGAGCCTGTTTTTGTTGAAGAGGAAAACCTTCTGAGACTTTAGAAACCAAATTGCAGCTGAACTACCACTCAGGTCCTGGAGGCAGAGTGCTTTTTGCCATGCCAGTTTGCAGCCAATAAAGCCCTCTTGTAGAAGTGCTTTTGACTGGTACCGGTACTGCAAGTTATGTGTATTGGGTAAGCAATCAGCAGGAGGAATTGAAACCTAGGGAAATGTTATGCGTCTGTTACTAGCAAAACTTTCACCTGCACATAAGGGATAAGCAGGAAACGTGGCAGAGAATGAAATTAAGGAGGGATTAAAAACACGGCTTTGAGAAAAGGGAATTTGTGCGAGAGTACCTCTCGATGGCAGCAGTGAGCTAATGCTGCCGCAGAGAGATCAGGGGATAAAACTGGGTTTGTCCAGCCGTTCCGTGTTACCAGGTGTGGAGGTGGGAGCTGGGAAATCAACCTGTTAATATAAAGCAATCTTTATTGGGCCAATGCGAAATGAGAGTCCCTATAGACAGAGAGTCGTGCACACAACAGGGTGAGTGCTCTGAGGTGTTGGTGGCCCTGGAAAACAGTCCTTATTTATGTGTCATTAGCTGTTCTCTGTACTGATGATGTATGTCCAGTCAAGTGCCTTCTGTAGGAGGTGAGCCTCATGACTTAGAGAACTGTCAAAGGGCATAAATATCTTGTTTGCTGAAGCCCAACAAACCAGCCCCAAAATCCCACCTCCCTCCAAGAGTAAAAATAGAGATTTAGCTTCTTTGTTTGTTGAGAATTCACTTCAATTTTGTTAAATTGTTTGCTAAATAAAAATAATATGAAAGCTAACTACTTGATGCTTTAAAAATGTTTCTGATGTTCACTATAGTAGAACAATCCTTTAATTCACTGTGAGGTTTTAAAGTGAGGATGGGAAGGAAGCTTTCAAGCTGACTTTGACTGACATGTTTTTTGACTTGTGAGACTGTTTGGCCAACAGAGAGGATTCAACTCTTTGATACTGAGCCGGTGACCATACTCCTTGTTCTGCTTCTCCTTCAGCACTTGTAATGCCTGCCATCATTCATTGCTTTGTTCCTAATGAGTACTTGAATGAAAACTGCCTTGGTACCACTGCAACCCCCAAGCTGTGGCTTCCTATCCCAAGCATGCAACCAGAGCAATGCTGTTTCCGTCTCTTGTGCATTAGGAGCGTTATTCTGCCTCAGTGCTGTTAAAGAGGATTACAGCGGGACTGGGATGTGTTTGACAGGCTTTGCTCTATCAGCTTCAGTTGCACCATATTTATATTAGCTGAGGATGTGGCTTTGGGGTTTGATTTCAGTTGTTGGTTAAGTCAGGAAGCCCAAGTTTCTCTGCTGTGATGCCTTTTTTCTGCTTGCATGGAATCTGCTTTTAAATGAATGTAAGAGCCTGAATGCTTTTCTGATGGATTAGTTCTCCTTTGGGACTTCGTGGCCCAGATACCTCCTGAATGCTGCCAAAGCCAAT
>WYDI02014808.1:9471-20323 GCA_009867235.2 Psittacus erithacus
TTAGTGTGAGGTGTCCCTGGCCATGGCAGGGGGTTTGGAACTAGATGATCTTAAGGTCCTTTCCAACCCTAACTATTCTATGGTTCTGTGATTCTATGATTATTGCACCTCTTGAAAATGTCTTGGCAACATTTTGCAGTCTTCAGAATGAAAACTATTTCCTGCTTTAAGTAGGAGCTCCAGCCTTTGTAACTTGGAATTCTTGATTTGCTCAGAAATAGCATGAACAGTCAATTCTGATTTTAGGAAGTTCTAGGTGTTTAAAAAACATTGAGGCTAATTTCCTACTTTTTAAGAGCCCTTTTGTCCAGTTTTGGGCCATTTTTACTCTCTTTTTATCTGGCTCATTTAACTTAGGCATTGTCAGGTCAAGGAAAATAAAAGGACTCAAATTTTGGGAGTGGGAACAAAATGATTTATAGAGGAGTACAGCTGTCTTTTAGAAGACTATGATGTTGCACATTAATTCATGCACATTCTACTAATGCAATAATTACGCAATAATTGCTGATTAACTATTTTAATTTTTTTTTTTTAAGACTTGAAACCGTGCTATAGTGACATATCAATTCTCCCCCCCTTCACACACATACACACACACCCGATTTAATAAAATATGTTATTGGCATTTACAAACTTCTATTGTCTAACTAACCAAGACGATTATTCAAGGCATCTGCATCACTTTGGCTTCTCTCTTTTGCAAGACCACAAATTACAACTTCTTCTAGACTACACTGCACTTCTATCAAGAAAGGAATCAAAACAACATCCTTACATTCAGAACTGCCACATCTATTTGCTCTGGGAGAAGGGAAGGGCAAATGTGTGTTTTTCTGTAATTAGAGTACTGGGTTATCCACTCACTGTCACGCTAATATTTTACTGTTCTGTCACTGACAGTATTACTAGAGTAGTAATACTGACAATAATCTGGGAGATGTGTTTCAGCTAGACGGCATTTATGTTTTTCTGTCTTGTAGCTGATAATTGTTCCTTCTGTGCATCATGTAGATGGTTGATTACTAAGCTAAAGCTTGTTAAATTATACTAAACTATGCCTTAGCAAAGTTATTTTTGATCAAGCAGGCAATAACAAAAAAAAATTTCATTTGAGCACTCATGTCTTAAGTAGTTTCCTTTGGCAAGTAATAGCAACAAGATCTGTGGGAGAACACTGTTTAAAATTCTAGTTCAGATATTATTGCATACTTCTGAATGCGTAAAATTATTTTTATAAGTCTGTGCATCATTAACAACCTAATTAGAAGTAATGATTTTGACTATATATATATAAATATAAATATAATATATATATATTTCTTTTTCTTGTTTGGATATATGCCTGAAGTATGTGGATTGGAACTGATTTGTATTTTGGATTAAGATTGCATCATCACCTGTCAAGACCTCAGTTTATGGAACCCAAGTGGCACATGCAAGCAATACAAAAAACACATCATTAATCTACCTGTTGTATGAAAAGAATAGAGAAATTAAAGATAGAACTAGAAGTAGAAAACACAATATAGCTAACATATGCATATAAAGCAGTTTAACTCGACTCCAGGCAGCCATTGATAAAAACATTAGTAAGGCTAAACAAAACATGGTATGAGATGGTATGCAGATTTTTATGGAAATATTTGATTCAAAGATGAACAAGATTTTTTTGTAACTCCTTGCATTATGTGAGATGTCATTTAGGTCAGTAAATGAATCTTCTCTCACCATTAAAAATTATTTTCACTGTCTGAATTCCTCTAATTATGTCTTAGCTAATGCCCAGAAAATATTCCTAGGGTAACTCAAAGCTTTTGTCAAGCCATCCATATTTACTATTTCTGATTATTAAAAGTAAATCAGAAGCAATTCCATAGAAGATACTGGATTTGCATTAACGTATGCTCGATGTCTGAAAGAAAATGAAGCTCTGTCATACTGCATTATTTTGAGTAACACATACTAAATATTACGAAGCTTTCATTTAAATTGGATAGTAAGTGTGGATCTAGAAAGTAATAAGACTTCAGGATTAGATTTTTTTTTAACAAATGTCATATTTACTCAAAATGTGGCATATATAAAGCTACATTACAGAATTTATCTGTCCTAGGTAGCATTGTGAGAATTCTTTACGAGATATTCACTGTGCTAAAATTAAATAAATACACTCTTTAATGTTCAGTATGACTGAAATGCAAAAAGGCCTGTTAATGAAATAGTGATAAGGGCAAATTAAAATAAATGTTAAATACCATTCCAGAATTAAACATGGAAATACAGAAGGGCAGCAAATGCCCTGATTGGCGTTGCCTTAATATAAAGAAAACATTAGTAAAATAAAATTAGAAATTACAGTTTTCTACCTTGCTGAAGAATAATTTATGTAATCTCAGCAGAGGAATTTTGAAACAAACAGTAGTGGTTAAGAATAAACTGCAAAAAAATGTCCTGGAGCGTTTTTGCAAAAGCAACTGGGTTCATATTTTGTTGTTGTAATTAAGGGCACCAGAGTAATTGCTTCTATTAAAAAACTTCCTCTTAGAAATCTTAACGTTTCTGGAGCTTGTGTTTATATGAAATACAAGTCTTTGGTTTTTTACCAACTGTATGTATTTTTCTTTCTTCTATTCCGTTTTTCCTCCATCCTTTTTCATTTTGATCTTCACTTTTTAGCCAGGATTTTTTATTATTCTTTTTGGTCCTCTAAGAAATTCTCAAGTTTAAGCATTTCTTTTGCCTACAGTTTGGATGAAAGAACCGAATGTTGAAACTATTTGCTGAAAAAGATGTCCTCAAATTCCATATTCTGACACTGTACAATCAACTGACTTTTAAGACTTCTATTGCCTTTTGTTCTTAGATGTTCTTTATTTCCACAGCAGGTATTGCAGTTTGTTCCTCCTTCCCTGTGAGCAAGCCATGTCCTTCCTGTGATTCACTTCTCTTTTCATTTGGTTAACATGTTGGGATGGTGAAAGAGGAAGGAAATGTCTTGAAATTATATAATATTTTAACACTGATTTTTTTTCCTAATGAAAAAAGACAATATTTATCCTATTAGTCATTTGGGCTATTACTCTTCCTCCGCCTACACTTTTCTTATAGGACAGAAAAATTAAATGTGATTTTATTTGATATAAGGTCTGAAAATTTTTGATTGGTGACTACGGTATTTGAAAATATAAAATGTTTGTTCTCATCACATGAATGAATAATTCTGCTCTGAAAGAATTCTAAAATACTTACTCTTGTGAATAATGCTATTGACTTCTAAACGTTCTTAATAACAGAATATTACCAGTATAAAAAAATGTTCTGAAAGGTTAACTTTTTTTTTTTCCTCAACTAATATGATGGAGAGCCCTGCCCTGGAAAGATATTTGTAGTCAGCAAATTTGAGCCTGTGTAGTATATCACAAATGGTGAAACCATTTTAGTGTTGCCAAGCACTTGAAGAGGGAGGAGAGAGAAAGATATATTTTTCATTAAGACAAAGTGACTCTTTGTTGATCTAGTAGCACAGTGTGGATTTTCTCATAACAGCAAAACGCTCAAACAAAAACTTTTTCATTTGGTGTCTAGTGAGACTTAAGACTGCTGAGAATGTTCTTAGTGCCATTTAAACAAGGGGTGAAACACCTTCACAGATACAAATCCACTGTTTTAAACAGTTATAGCTAGGAAAAGTATTGTTGTGATAATATTTTATGCTCTAAGTTTTAAATCAGTCAGAAACCCACGTGTTGAAAGGTGTATGATGAGATTCCAGCATATCTCTTAAATATTTAATTTCAGCCATTGTTTGAATGTAAGATATGACCTGATGGATTTAGCTTTGCCACCCTTGCTAAAACTAGTCTGCAATAGCACTAAAAAATTAATGAATGTGATTGTTATAAAGGTTTTAGCACATCTCCCTCTCCTTTGTGCAAGAGTTAAGGTCCATTTTGTAACATACCTGGTGCTTTACAACATTCAGTTGCTTCTCTTAATCTTATTGCTGTGTCCCAAATGTCCCATGAATGCAAAATCACAAAAAGAATTAGAATTTTTGGCATTTCTTGTTTTCAGCCAGACCTGAAATATTTATAGTTCTTACATTCTAGCTATTTTTGTTCAAAGTACAGAAAAAAATTAGATGGATCAGGAAACTATTTAGAAATGTATATTTATATGCACACAGTCAATATTTTTGAGAAAGCTGTGTTTCTAATTGAGTAAGGTGGATTCAACCATCTCCATGCAACCTTGTTTCTTCATTCAGGTTCTCATCAAGTGCTGCAACTATTTCATGCTATGTCTCATAAAATTTAAAAAAAACATAGAGACAATTATTATGAAAAAAAAATGCTTGGACAAATGAAGAAACACTGGAAAGTATGAATGTCATTCTGAAGAGCATTGCAGTGTGGCAATGACTTCACAAAAAAACCCCTTGCTTTTCCTAGCTGTCTTTTATGAAGCAGGCACTGTTGCTAGCATACTGTCAAAGCTTTGTGAGCAAATCAATGTAATGAAACCAATAGTTTGTAATTCTCCCTCAATTCTTTTTGGTAGAATTTCTGGATGGTTTATTGAAGTTCTACCAGTCATAAACTGTTTTATTTTTAGTTTCTTTTTTCTTTTTTCTTTTTTTTTTTTTTCTAATTACTCAGAAGGAATTTTTTGTCATTGGCACCCTTCTTATTTTCCTGACATTCATTGCCATTCATTTAATTGTGATCCATATAATGCTTCTGCCTTTCCTTTTGACACATGTGAATGGTGGGGGATCTCATAAGTCGCTATGTTAGGAGTACTAGACTTCTTTTCAAATTTCCTATCATCTTGTGTGACAGAAATCTAGGACTGTAGTTGTGGCATCTTCACATCTGTAGCTGCCTTGGATAAAACGGTGCATGTCATACCATATCAATATAGCACTATATTATCTTCTTGCCTATGAAGACTGGGCATGTTACTAATGAAAGTAAGAAAAAAAAAAAAAAAAAGAAAAAAAAAGTGAAATATGAAGTGGAAAGCAAGTTTAGACCTATAAATGTTGACTAGTGAATGAAGTTCGTGTCTTTTGCGAGCTTCTTAGGTGTTACGAACTGCCACTTTGCCAGCGGTTTTTAAAAAAAAAATATTAAATCAGGATGATGTTATTGCTAAAATAATTTATCAATATTAACTTAAATTAATAAACCTAACTTGTTAATCATATGGTAAGAACATTTTTGTGAATGAGCAGTCTGCAAAATAGCACCCTACAGTGAATCTGGGAATCAGAATTATTGTCAAACTGGTTCAATATATTTACAGCAACACAGATTTTGCTGTAGAAGTAGAACTGGTGTCACATTTATCCATTTTTGACAGTGAAGGGAAAGTATTCAGAGACTCATTTGTTGATTGGTTTGTTTGGAATAAGATTCAAACACCGCTGGTTCACTAGGAAAATGTTCTGCTCTCCTCTGTCAGTGACAAGTTGTTGGGTTTTTCTTATGTGGGAAGTATAAATAAGAGTGGACTGAAGCAAGTAGAAAATATGCTTAGCTTCTGTAAACAACATTCAGTGTAATATTTGAACAGCCAAACACAAAGCATATATGTAACACATCCCTTCAGCTGCTGTGAGTTGATTAAGCAGGTGCTTTGTAATTTATTTTAATTCCACAGCTCTTTAAAAATTCATAAGAGACAATAAAACTATTTTTGAAGGCTTAATATTTCCATCCAAAAATCAAAGTATAGGATTTTCTATTAGTATTATAAGTGACTCTTACTTTAAGAAACCTGAGAATGTAGCTGTGAATTTGTTATGATTGTTAATATGGAGAAAAAATTCCAAAGAAAAATCTAGAAGAAGAATACAAAAGTGATAATATGAGACCAGAAGGATTTCAGGCACTGGTGTTAGATGTAATTTTGCCCTGGATCCAAAACTTTGTTCTGTGGATATTTTGTAAACTAAACCAGCAAAACAATTTTTTTTAAGATGACAATATTTGGAAGATTTTTGTCATACTCTGATCATACCTGTACTTCTGCAGCTTTACTTTGGGTGTTTTTTGCACCTTTATTTTTAAATGGTGATGTGTTTTGAACAGTCCACCTGTAAAGTACATCAAATTAAAAACTCTCATGAAGTCTTTCAGTGAATGACAGCAATAACAGTAGCGCAGTCTCTACAAGAAACCTACCATCACTGATATATCTTTATCTTTCATTCAGGTTATCTACTCTGCTGTTATGTTTGCTAACAACAGATATGACTGTCAGGTCTCAGAACCTAAAAATATTTTGTAGCTTAGACTGTACATGCTAGAGTTTTCATGGTGGGTTGTCAGACAGCCATTGTACTATGCTATATTTAATAGGGGAAGAAAGCAATGATAGGGAATGTTTGCATTTCTTGTACAAAATAAAGTGAGCAAGCTTGATTTGTAACAAATAAGAAGCCTTGTGAAACAGAAGAGTCCAAATAGTCCTTCTTTGCAGCTCTATGGATGCAACTCAGACTGGTGTCATATCTTGCGCTTTCTTTGTCTGTTTATATTTCTAACTGCCAGGAAGGATTTTCATCCTGGAGCAAGGCTTGAATATAAAGCATTCTCGTATAAAAAGCAATTTATGTAGGGTCATAATCTCTCCCCAAGCACAGCCTATATTTCTGGTATGCGTTCTGTAGAGATTTGCTAGAGCTGAGTATGAACTCTAAATCAAGAATACTGTAAGAGTGATAACAAAAAGCACAGCCTCAGAGATGCACTGCTTCCTGCGGTCTTTCCTCTTTTAGGAGAGACTACCACATCTACCATTATGAATCCAATACTGACTACAAACACTGAACATGAAAGTGCAAATAGACACTAAAGAACTTTGTTGTTTCTGCTGTCACTAGACTTTTTGGGGTGTTTGTACCCTTGGTCTTTTAATCATGGAAACAGAAAAGTTTTGTTGTTTGTCATTAACAAGCTCTGCTGGGAGTGCTATTCAGCACCTGAGATGTGTGGCTTTCCTACAAACCGGTTGCAGATCTCTTTTTTTTTTTTTTTTTTTGCCTTAAACCAATTACTTTAGGCAAGTAAATTCTTTCTGCCTTTCTTCCCAAAGTTTATACTGAGGATTATGTTTCCCACTTGTACAGTACAAGGCTAAATGCGGAGGTGACAAAGGCCACATAAGATCCTGCGCAGAACAAAAAATTTCAGCTCACCACTTGTACATCTAATTTTCGTTTCTATGTCCTTTTCAGTATTTAGAAGAAACACTTAGACTCTTAAATATGGATTTGGGTACCCCCATAGCACATGGTTCTCCCTCCAGTGCTCTTGATGTCCTCAGAATAATTTTCAAAAACAATGGGAGAAATTCTAGTACATGAAGGCAGCCTACAAGAAAGATGGAGAGGGACTTTTTATACAGGCATGCAGTGGCAACACAAAGGGAAATGGCTTTAATCTGACAAAGAGGATATTTAGATTAGATATCAGGAAGAAATTGTTTATAATGAGGGTGCTGAAGCACTGGAACAGGTCGCCCAGAGAAGCTGTGACTGCCCTATCCCTGGCAGTGCTCAAGGTCAGGCTGGATGGGGCTTTCAGTTACCTGGTTGATTCTTTATATTTTATGGTTCTATGAAATACAGCTAAAGAAAGAACATATTTCTGTCTTTCTCTCTCAAAAGTAATTAAGTCACTTGTAATTTTTTTTCTCTGTCTTTTTCAACCCTTCACTTTTTCACAGAAAAAAAAAGAATCCTGATTTAATTTTGGTATATGATTTTGCAAGTAGGAGAGGGCAATTGCATTTGAGTGCAGGATAATGAGGAATATCTATATAACACCAGTACAGACTTGGTCTCCAGAATAATAATTTTTCATGTTTCAACATTAGGAATATAACATATATTCTCTTGTTTTCCTTGATAACCTCCAAAGAAATTCTTTCATTGCTTTAGCTAAAAAATGAAAAGGACATTTACTACGGGATAAATTAAGATACGGCATTTCACTTAAGTTTTTCTTTATGAAGGAACAAGTTGAATGATGAAGAAAGGAATGTGACCTATACACTTCCTTTCTTCCACCCTCTCCAGTTTAATAGTCCAAACTGCCTGAATATTTAATCACTTATGTCTTCTACAGAGTAAATAGGGGTATTGTACAGATTCTTGCACAGAAAGGCACATCATCTAGTTTACACATGTCTTTGAATGATATAACTCCCAGGGATGACTCTCTTCATTGACTGTAGAAAGCCTAGCATGTCATTTTGGACATGACATGATAATTTAAATGAATGGTGCCCTCTATGTATAATGGTGAGATTATATTTCACCTTAAAACAAACTGCCGTGGAAAGACAGCCTGTACTCTGTGTCATAATGTACTACTTCAGCACCTTGTGGAAGATTAAATGACTTTATTCAGCCAAAATTTGTGGAGTAGGCTTTTCACTGCAGTAGTTGAAAAATAGCTTTTCTCAGCTGTCCTTTTTATAGAGAGCTTCATAACATTGCTACATAAAAAAAAACATCCCTTGGTTCTGTATGAAATTTATTAGGAACTATGCAAAGCTCTAAGTGGTGGAAAGTAGTGTCAGCTTTTGAAAGCATCCCTTGCATTAAAAAACAGCAATATGTGTTTCTCCGTATTTGAATTTAGCTAATGTGTCAGGGAAAGGGTAAATTTGGAAGACTGAGAAAAACAGGATTTTGAACAGTCATTCTCCTGAAGATTTACTTTTTAGACGTGGTTTTTTTTTTTAAGGATTGCAGAAAACTTGTACAATTCCATAAAAAAACCCCTGCTCTGTAGACTAGAAGCTTCAGCAAAGCCTAGAAACAAAATACAATTTCATTCTAGGAGTATTACACCCATCTCTGAAACTTGATTGAAAATCTAGGTTATATCTTGATCTTGCATGGAATCTTACACTGAAAGAACATCATTGAGGTTACTAGGTCACTAGATAACTAAAAGTTTATAAAAAATCATAAAATTTAGTTCTTTGTGAGAGTTGCATTCAGTTCTTCAGTTGGAATCAGATTCTCATACCTTCCCTACTATGAGTTTTGTTGTTTTAATCACTACTTGGATTTCAGAATCTGAAAACATAAAAACTAAAGATCTGACAAAGATCTGAGTTTTGGGTGGTTTGGTTTGGTTTGGGGTTTTTTTACAGCATAATGTGGAATCTCCTTGTATCCCCATCAGCTGGCAAAGACTAGGACACCATGGAAAAAATGAACAGACAATCATGAAATAAACTTTAGGACATACCATACAAACCTAAGGTCAAACAGCTAAGCAGCCTCCGCGTCTGCTTGGGACACAACTGTAAGAGAAGGGAAACCTGGCAAGGATTCATAGGACACAACTTATATCGCATTATTTCCCTGTGTGGATAGATGTTAGTGTGCAGTCAAAATGTAACATCTTGTCCCATCTTTCAAAAGTGGAAATTACTGCTGCACCCACCTCTGTTGGAGGAAGCCCAGTGCTACTAGATGAAACACACTGGAGCAGTGAGAAGATGGCAAGCGTTCTGTGAGGATGTATTACTCTGTGCGAATGCATTTACAAACTACTCATACATAGGAACTGTGAAAGAAAAGAAATTATCAAAGCAGTTCTCTACAGTCTTTGAAATGTCCCAGGTGTCCAAGTGATGTAAATCCTTGTGTCTCAATAAATTATTTCTTAAGTTGATTCTTTGAAGACATATTCTGCATTTTTTTTGGTTTTGCACAAGAAGTCTTTTAACACTAATGTGACTTCTTCAAGTCTAGATCCTTGACCAAGGCAAGGCACCAAAGTTTGCCATACTTCTGGCAATAATGAGCCATTTAGTTGTTTCATATTTTGTTTTTAAGATCTCTCAGGCAGACACTGAATCTGGAATCCAGTTAAGCACTTTTAATTATGTGGAGTTGAAGTAAATAAAAATTTATTCTGATAGTGGAAAATGTCTCTCAATTCCAGTGACAAAGGATGTTGTTTGCATTACTGAAGAGATGAAGGACTATTAAGATCTAATATACTTTTTCTTCTTCTTTTTTTTTTTTTTTTTTTTTACTTTATAAGTATAGAACTGGGAATTAAAACATTATTTTCCCAGTAATCTAGTTTAGATTTAATTGCAGGACAGGTGCCAGCAAAATAACATACAGTAGCAGCTCTATAAGGGAATATCTGTTGGAGGCAAATCTAGGTGTTAATGGAGATCCCTAATAACATAGTACAGTTTCCTTGGAGTTTCAGGTGTAGAATAAAAAAATCCAAAGCTAGTTGCTAATGTGATTGAGACTTGACTGAAATAAAAACTAATGTAAACCTGGTGGAAGAAAATATCCATGTTATTTTATAAAAATTATGATTCATGTAGTTTCGCAGACCTTTCCTCACAAGACAAGGACAATAGTTTTAATTAGCTGAACGGTAGAAGCGCTGAAGGGAGACTTGGGACCTATTAGGCATTTTGTTTCCCCTGCACTCCTGAACTAGTCATAGGAAGAGAGATGCAGGCAGAATTGAAGATGGCTCAAAATTGAGAGATTAATTGAACATCAGTCTTGTGGTCACAGGTTCAAAAACCTTTCTTTTACTGCCAGGGAAGGTCATCAGCTCTTGGGAAGGAAGAGTGAACAATCTCTTTTTAAGTATGATGGGACAAATACTCTCAGAAAGTTCCTTGATATAATTTAAGGAAAGGAAAAGGGAAAAGGAAAAGCGAAAAGGGAAAGCAGAAATGTAAGAAAAAGATGACAGGGAAAGTAAGAAGAGAGGGAGAGGAGAGGAGAGGAGAGGAGAGGAGAGGAGAGGAGAGGAGAGGAGAGGAGAGGAGAGGAGAGGAGAGG
>WYDI02014810.1:0-14850 GCA_009867235.2 Psittacus erithacus
TCCCCACTACAGTTATCCATTTAACGCAAAAAAAAAAATCAATTTCACCACCCCCCCCACACCCCCCCCAAATCCAGAATTAATATTTTATTTGAGTGTGTTACGGTTACATTTTTCCCCTACCAGAAATTATAAAGTACCCATGACAAAGCTATTTTTCATACCTACAATCTCCTACTTATGCCTACCCAGATGCTCACACACCGAGTTCTCAGCTGATTAGGTTCTGGTTTTAACACCATGTTAAATTGAAGAAGGTAAGTAAGTTTGCTGAATCTGGGAAACCTTCTGCATGAAGGCTAAGTACATGCTCTTGGCTCCATTTGCTCAAGTATATGTTGGCCTCTGCATGTCGAATATGCTGTGTAATAAGGCAAAACTGGAATTCTTTACTGCAGCATTACGCTAGGGATAAAAATGGCACAAGTATGCAATTTCAATAAAGAATTGTTCATCTGAATCCCTGTGCAAGGCTGTCAGGATGGCTGGAGGCTATCTTCTGCAGGGGATGGCCAGAGAACCTCACTGATAATTTCAGTGTACCGCTTGGCTATAGTCCAGTTGGAGAGCCAATCATGAGCTGATTCCTGTTTCCCTGCAGAGAGAACCATGGCCTGCTTGTGCTGTACACAAACTGTAACATCAATTTTAATGGGTAAGAATGGAACATCGATGTCACACGAGGGCTTGCAGCTTCTTGCTGGAGACAGGCATCTGAGTTATGATGTCTCCAAACATGTACTCCAAATACACATGTGTACATTACAACATGTACACAGATGAGGTTCAGAAAAGCACTTCAGCATAGGATTTGGATGTGGTTAATGTGCTTTAATCTAAAAAGTTATATAAAAAAGCCCTATCTGCAAAACATATTGTTTCTTCTGATGTCACCAGTGTGCTAGATGACTGTTGAACACACAAAGTGCATGCAGGAGTATGTAGTGCTGTACAGAAACATATTCAAAATGATGGGACACCAGGTTATAGCCTGCCCCTTGCCGGAAAAGATCCAGTTTCAGCTCCCCAACCACAGGCTTGCAGGCACTGGGGAGTTATTGAGTTCTGCTCTGGCTTCCCAGGATTATTTATGTATTTGGCTAGGTGTCTTCCCTCTTCTGGCTGACTGCCCTACCCCCTAGGCTTTTATTTGATGTTTCTTCTTGCCTGCCTTCTTTCTGGCCTCATAACTCTTGCATTCTTGCCTCTGCCGCAACCCAGGGTTTGAGGACGTGGCCCCCACTCAGCCACTCTCCACTTACAAGGCTTCCCAAGAGAGTTGTGCAGTACCCTTCAACACTACAAGAGCTCTCAGCCCACCTCACTTAAGATTTCTCCCTTATCACTCAGACTGTCTGTGAACACAAATTGAAACTCTCAATTCAAATCAAATCAGACTGCAGAAGCCCTAACAAAGGTGAGGGCTAAAGCACAGCATTCCTGACCTAGGTGTGAGGACCTCCCTGACCAATATTCAGAATCTGGCAGATTCAGTTTTTGAATTTAAGCATTTAAGTTTAAGCATTTCACTCAAGTTTTTTTGGAACACCCCTATGTGGCCAGGCATCTAATGTGCTTGTGAAACCTACTCAGGAAGCAATAATGCACTTTTCTGGATCTCACCAAGGTTGTCAGAACCACGCTGCATTCAGAAACACAGCAGCCAGCTCACCCTGGCTCCCACTGCTAGCACTGCCGTCCAAAACCCATTGCCAGGTGGACTGGCCATAAAACATTTGGCACCGAGTCCTACACGACCCCTGAGGACACTGGTTCTTGGAAAGAGAGACGTTCCTGCTTCTTTAGAAGATTCCTTAAGGGGTGGATTTTCTTTCGTAGCCTCTTTTTTTTTCGCCTTACTACAGCTTGCAGTAGAATTTGTAGATGCAATGTAAGGGTTTCAGTATTTTTAAGGTATTGTGAAGATGTTGATAAAATTGATGAGGGAGAATAGTTGATGTGTCTACCAGTAATATAGTCCAAGCTGCATTGTGTTTTATTTATTATTTTGTAAATTATTTGATTAAATTGACTTTTCTTTAAAACCTGCTATGTATAGAAATGTGTCTTTTTCCTACACAGGCTACACTGCTTTTACTTCACTTGAGCAATTCTGCCTTTTTCTTTATCCTTTTCCAATTGTTGAGAAGGAGGAAGGATGATTAAAAAATAAAACATGCAGTCAAATAGGAAATGCCATTTCATTTGGGTATAAACAGAGCTGAGGAAGAGACAAATGCCTCTTTCTCAGTCCTTACTCACAAGTAATGTAAATGATACCTGGGAAAATACATATAAATGCTGTGATATACTTCAGTCTGCAGATGCTTTTCTAATAGATATGGAAAAAGGTTAGACAGTTCTTGGAAGATCTGAATGATGATATTAGAAATAATGAAAAACTGCAGTTAAATAATATACTAGTACTGCAGTCATGGAATGGGCAAATATAAAAATGCATACTGAAAAGCTGTACTGGCTTCTTTTTGTCCAAGACAGTGAGTCTTAGCAAAAAGCACTACAGAATGTGAAAAATCATCTTTAATCTAGGAATTGGTTAAAGCAACCTTCCTAGGCACATGTGCCTACAGATGATCTGAGACAAGTTTGTCCAGTAAAGTCAACTTTTGTGGTGTGTTTGAAAAAAGTAGTCCTAACCATAGCTTTTTCCTTAGTTGTAAATTAGCACCTCAGGCTATTTCTTTAGAGGGGAGGATTTTTACCACAGCATACCAATACCTATCTCTCATGTTGCTACATATGATAACAGTCAGGTGATGTCTGTCATGGACAGAAAAACTCTTCACCCTTCCAGCTGGTCTGCTTCTTGCTCCTGCTGCTGTTGCTGTTGCTGGTCTCTGTCAGAGCTTTCTCAGGCGTATTGGGAGTCAGGATTTAGTCCTGTATAAGAGTGAGAAAACATGGAACAACTTTAATTCCCAGATTCATCCCAAAACAAAGTTTAGTTTAAATTAGTTTGGTTTAGGTTTTACTCACAGCCATATTGAGATTTATTTCTTCTGACCTTCACTTTCTTAGAAAATAAAGGTTAGAGAGAATATTGGGATTAGTCACCCTTCAAAACAGCTACATTGCAGCCCAACTCCTCAGTTGCAATGCAATAGGCAGAATTAATTATTTTTTCACAGCTGGACCAACTTTGCTGCCCTGGAAATCCCTGAACTGGGAAGAATAGCCATACTTCTAATTTGAAAGAGACGGTGAAGTCTCTCCCAGCCTGCTCTAGTCTGTATAAATGGTGTCTAGTTTCGCCCTAACAGAACAGACCTATAGACACAAACTAAACTATAAATATATACCTAGTAGCCATTGCTATAAAGTAACTTCAGTGTTATTAATGTTGTTTGTTTGCCCTAAAACATAATTAATCTTTTTTACTATATAGGGAGCAGTCTATTTATTTTCCTGAAAATTTTATGCCACTGTGACAAGTAATACATTTTCTGTCTTAGCCCAGTCTCTAGATGGCTGACAACGTGCCTAAAAATACCAGTATTATAGTGACAAAGTGCTGCTAATTCAATTTTATTCATGCCTTGCCTACCAATATCAGGGGAGTTTCTTGTTGATTTTTGATTACATGGTAAAATCTTTTCCCTCTAGGTTATGTTTGAGCGAAGAATTAAACATGATACAAACTCTTTAAGCAGCTCAGAAACCATAATGAAATGTTGGAGCAAGTTTGTAGCTGTCCTTGATGCTATGTCTTTTGAGATGGATATAGAACATGCAAATCTCGCCATAATAATTCTTGAAGTTGGCTGACTTTTGAATGCTTAATCTTTTGACCTTTATGATGCATTAATGTTTCAACATATTTATCTAAACTTTTAAGGAAAAGGCATCTCAAATTATGAGCAGAAGGAAAAAAAAAAAAGAAAGGAAAGGAAAGAAATCTGGAACCAATAAACTTGTGGAGCTTGTAAATTCCTTCTTTCCAAGTTATTCATCCTAAAGAGGGTACGAGCTCTGCTTCTTAGGAACAAAAATGCAGGCAGAGGAATGGGACACTTAATGAGCATAATATATCTGGAGGCTTCAGACGGAGGACAACCTATGCTTAGTATCTGCCTGTCCACTCAAATCTCTTTAATTTCTTTCCCAAAATGAAAGGTTTCTACTACAAAACCATCAAAATTTGTGAAAAATTAATCTAAATCTATCTGGAGGACACTGGCCTTCGATATGGGTTATGTGACGTTAACTTTGCTGCGACTCTTATAGTTTCACCTATGTGGAAAACAGTTTTTTCTCTCTTTTTCTTTTTTTTTAACCATTGCCACTTCAAAAGTGGATGAAAGAACATTGTGAAAAAAAGACTTAGGAAAATCATTTGGGGGCAAAAACCACAGAGAGGAAATTTAAAGCCACAGAATATTTTTTTTTAAGAAAATTGATCGCATGAAAACAGGAAAGAAGTTGATTAAATTTTAAATATTTGGCAACCTTAGGTATAATAGACACCAGTAATCTTCTGCTGCTGTGCTTACTGTATAAACTGCATATGAACAAGCTAAGTATGCACAATACATGTCAAATTTCAGGTGTGAGCCAAGTTATGTGTGCATTACCTTAGGATTCCTAGCAGTGTGTTTTCTCATCAGTGTTCCCAAAAGCCTGTGAAATACAGAGATGATGGGACTGAGAGTACAGACCTTAAAGCTGAAATATTGCATCAATAAAACAGGGTAAGCCATTCTGCCGTTTACACATCACATCTCCAATGGGAAGTACATACAGCCTTGGGGCCCTGGGCTTCCTATTGGGGTCTCTCATTCAACCTCAAACAATAGAGAACCCTCCTTGTCCATGGCAGGGGGATTGGAACTAGATGATCTTAAGGTTCTTTCCATCCCTAACTATTCTATGATTCTATGAGACCTCACTGCAATAAATCAAGGGGATTATATTATTTGTCAGTTCTAGCAAAGGCTGATAATTTCATATTGTTCTGCATGAACTAGGCAACTAGGATTACCTGCAGTGCTTATTCCTTGAAGTGCAGATAAAAGGCAATCTGTGTGTCTGGCTCTGCTGCTTCTGCTCTCTGCTCATACCGCCAAGCGCAGCTATAGCTGGTTCTGGAGGATGGTAACATTTATTTTTTTTAAGATAAATTTGTCTAAATTAAAATGGAAATCCTTGTAAATGTTGGAAGGCAAAAATGTTCAGATTCCCAAATAATTGATACCTTTGAGGTTAAGTGCAGTTTTGAGAGGGGGAGATTTAACCTAACTCCATGGGTCCAGTGGCTTCATAGGGATTATCTGCTGCTGTCAGATGAGAAGGGCTCTATTATTTCGCCACAGGCAGTCTCCAGCTTTTAAGAGACTGATCACCCATGTTCCCAAGAGATGTCTGAATGTCTCTCCAGTGTAAGTAGTTTTGGATTTCCAGGGGGAAGCCCCACACAGCAAAACAGGTTCATGGCACATCTTGCTTGGAGACCCTGACTAGCTCTAAGGCCTCTAAAGCCTCACAATTTTCTACCAGCAGTTACAGCACAGCAATTTCTGTAGGATCAGTGATGTGAGATGCTGCCAGATGAGTAGTGCTCATTACATCCTGCTAGTTAGGGGACACTCTGACTGGGTCACCCAATAGGTCCCTGGGGAGCAGACAGGGAAAGTACTGAGCTAGGACTAAAAGCCAGACAACAGCCACACAATACCCCCAGCTCCTTGGCAAGAAAAAGTTAAATGTTTCTCCAGTTACAGTTTCAGGTAAAAATTAGGCAGGGACAGAATTATCTAGATGCAATTTGGTTGGTCTCCTTAATGTTGTAGAAAATGTCCCATTGTCACTGGAAACACAGGCACTTGGGTCCCTTTTAAACCCCATGACCAGGTGATGGAATCCCTCATAGAAACAGGCAGGTTCCTCTAGTTCCAAGATTTCTTTAGAATCCCCTGTGATTTCAGTCATATGCCTGAGCCTCCATACCCATACAGAAAAGAAGAACAGATCGTATGGATGCAGAGCTGCACAGAGAGCATAGAGCCATTTTGCATGGAAGGGCCAAATCCCTGCCTGGCACCAGGAGAGGGTTGTGCTTCAGATTTCACCAGCCTATGCTTGGCATAGCACCAAAGGGCCTCAAGCAAAGGGGGATGTGAGCTAGTTACCCACATGCTTCTCTTTTTGGGGCAGCACTTTGCTCCAGCCCACGAGGAAAGCAAGAACCCTTTTGGATTGTGCAGGCCAGTTTAGCAGAGTATTCTGACCCTAATGAGTAGTCACACTAATGCAGGAGGATATACGGAATGTCATCACATATTACCAAATCCGTCATCATAGACTTTAAATTCCAGTTATCTTTTCCTGTCAGATCAAACCAGCCTAACCTCACAGACCAACCCAGTCTCCTTGTGCTACTGATTGCAGACTGCGGTGCTATGTCTGTGGACGTGTGCTTTCACTGGAACTGGCTTGCATATCCCCTTGTAACTCCTCAAAAACCAGCTCAGTTCTAACCATCAGTTGCAAGGTAAAGTATGAGCACAAACTGTTTTCAATATCCATCCCCAGTTTTCCACATTGGACTTTAATTCTCAAATTGTATGTTGGCAGTTGCAGTTAATAATGACTACAGAATTTTCTATTACATTAACTGTAGCAAACTGAAATCTAATACCTCTGAAAATACAGAAAATATCCTGAGTGTTGTAAAAATAAAATAAATATTTCTGAATGGAGCCCAGCAGCTGTCCTCTAATTACTTTAAATTTCAGTATATCGAAACTATGTTGAGTGACAAGTCAATTTATTTGCATGCTGGAAAAGTTCATGTTCTAAACATGTGTTTATATGATAACAGCTTCAAGCATATGCTTTTTATTTTTCCCACATAGATGTGATTTGTTGGTTTTGGGGGGGGGGGGTTGGTTTTGGGTTTTTTTTCCTAGGGGCACAAAGTAGATTTTCTGCTCATATGCTGCCGTTAGCACACATTTTTCCTCAATTATAGTTTTGTGGGTGTGAATCTACTGTTCCTGGAAGGTGTTGGATTGACAGTTCTTCAAGAAACTCCAACCTGCCCTGCTACTTTCCTTAATCCTGACCTGATGAAACCTCCTTCTGGGGGAGGGAGGAGAGCTGGTCGACTCTTCATCCCCAGGTGGTGCCTGGCTTCTTCACTGAAGGATGCCCACACACGCAGCAAGTACGACCACTTCTCATGGTACTTGGTGTGGTTTGGGCACCTGCTTGGAGGAATTGGTTCTAGATTTAGATTTTTTTATTCATTGGCTAATTCTATATGTACAGTAGCCTAAAATCCAGTTTTCTTTAGTATTATAAATTCCAGTATTTTATATAGATTACTAAACCAGCCCAAATATCCTTGTTTTATAGAAATATTTCCATTGTACTAAGACATATCCTGAAAAGAAAAAAAAAAATATAAGAAGAAGTTGATTGTCTACTTCTCTGCTAAACTCCAGGTCCCTTTCACAACGATCACCATCAAGCATTCAATCTTACCAGATTTAAAACCATTGTGTTGGGGTTTTTTTGTAGAAGGAAAACTGCCTCACAGACATGTGTAAAACCAAACCACAGCTTGGGGCTAGAATTTAATGGGGTGAGTCTTCATAAAATTCAGCCTTAAGAAGATGCAGAAATGCCTTCAGGAAATAAACAGCAATTGAGTGTTCTGTTCCTTACTACATCTATGCCCATGAGATTTTTAAAACTCAGTCCCTGAGAAATGGAGTGTGGCTCTTGCTTTGGCAGCAGTTCAAACCAGCTGAAATAAACCTGGAGGTTTCATTTTGTCCAGCTTGCCCAAGAGACATCTCTAATCCATACAGAAACTGGATATAAAGCATGTAGGCATGCAGTGACAAAAGGTGCCTACAGGCAGCAAAGGGAAAAAAAAATCAGGATGGGTCAACTAAGCAAACATCAAAGGCTCTCAAGTAACAACAGAAGAGTAAATATTCTCAAACAAATGGGATATGACCATAACACTATTGAGTTTTCATATAAACCAGTCTTTGAAAACAGTTTTGCTAGGGTGTCTCTGTTTGTCTTTCCCATCCTGGAATATTGAATTAAAATGGTCTGTTTGCTCTTGAAGTTCATCTATTCTTGCTACTCCTTCCCACCACAGCCTCTTGACACCTCAATTATCTCTTCAGCAGCTCCTTACAGTGCCACAGAGGTTGGTGTTGCCCATCTAGGTATTCCTAATGCACCCCACCATGAATGTTGCTTAGCAAAATCCATGCAGGTACAGAGGATAAAAGGTATTTATCCATAAAGGGTCTGTGCAAGGTCTAGGAATTATTTAAAATCCACTTAAACCCCATGAAGGCAATAAGTAATGCATTGAAGGATTACTATTTGAGGGTATTAAAGGAACATATTAAAAAAAAAAAAAAAAAATCCCTGCATTATTTCCATTGCTTCATCTCTTGCAGAAATTAGGATGAGAGATTTAGATACCCATCAATTTCAGTGCACAAGCCCGTAACTTGGGCTAAACCCAGAATTTTTGCTGTTTCATTCTCTCACGTAGCCTCCACTGTTCTTTGGTAATAGCAAAGCTGATATGAGCTACATATGATGTAATCATTGCTTAAGGTAATTGGCTGGGGCTTTGGTTTGTCAGTGTCATTCTGGCTTAGGTGGTGACATCTCTAAGTGGACTGCACATGGGAGCAGATCATTTCAGCTGCACAAGGAACAGCCCCAGCATCTGATTTAGTCACCTAATATCTGGCCTGAGTGATGGGGTGAACGAATTCTGCTGGAGGCTAAAATCTCCTTTTACAGCTGTAGCAGAAGGAAGGTTGCCAAAATCTCACGCTGCAGCCTGCGATTGCAGGCTAAGATATAACAAATTTCTGGAAGCGCAGTGGGACAATGAAAGATGTGCTAAATATACAAGTCCATGGAAGGCAAATAAAGTATGTGAGCTTTCTTTTGGCAGGTAGTGGTGGTTGGTTGGGAAGAAAGAACCTGACCCTGAAACTCTTCCTTTGCACCTTCATTTCGTCTTCTGCCCCTTCTGCTTGTTATTCCCTTTGCTGAAAGAAAACTTTGCCACTGTATAGACAAAGAAAACGGGGGTTACTGTGCAACTGTTCCAATACCAGGTTACATTTTACAGTCTCTTTTACACAGTGGAGCATCATTTTTTAATGTCATTCGCGTCTTCAGCAAGTGTAGGTTTCCGTGGTATTTTAGGGAGGGCTGGGCTGCGCAGAGGCGTTGCTGAGCTGGCAGCAGAGGATCCTGCAGGCTGCGTGGGGCAGTCCCCCGTGGGTGCCCTTGGAAAGCCTGGACAACGCCAGCCAGCCCTGCAGGATCCCCACTGGCTCTTCGCTGAGCCTCCTTGCCCTCTGCTGCTTCTTCCGACGACGCGGACGGGATGCCACCCGGGGTCGCGGCGGGAGCAAGGCTCACCGAGGAGCTTCTGGCACAGGGGACACTGCAGAGGGGGTTGCGGGAGTGCCAGGAACCTGGAGGGAGCCGCAGCCCTCCTCTTTCATGTCCCTCTGGCTGTAACACATGGAGGGGCCGAGAGATCGGGATTACCCGGGTGCGGGCTGCTCGAGGCTTCGGAGCGCGGTGAACATATTTCGCAAAGTGGCACAGTGACTGCATCCGTCCGTGTACCACACGTGTCCCTCCGAGAGCTGTCGCTGGGGCTGCCCCCAGGGATTTCGCCCCTCGTTGCCGGAGTCCAGGACAGCCTCCCCGAAAACCAGAGAGCACTGTTCTTCCTCGAAGTGGCTGAGCTTTAAAGGTCCCCACGGGTAGGCATTTGCTCAAATGCCGGAACACCAGGCAGGGGGAAACGCGACAGGAAACGCTCTGATTCCCCGGAGCGGGCTCAGGAACCATCACCCGGTAGCACCGCTGGTGGCTGTCCTGCGTCTCGCCCGACAGAAAAGGCTCAGAGCGGCAGGTTGCACGGCAGAAGTGAGGAAGGGGGGACCCCGCTATCCCCTCCGCAGAAGAAGCAGAGGAAGGGACAGGCTGCTCCGCGCCCCTCACCGCAGACTCTGGTCGCTCTGTGTGGAGGAGAGGGAGAGGGGAGGGCTGCCTCCGTGCCTGCTGAGCTGCGTGTCGCAGGGCTCGGTTGAGCAAAGCCTGGAAGTTCCCGGACGCACAACCCCTTCGTAACCTGCCGAGGGCGGGGAGACAAACCGACGGAAAATTAGAAGCAGCTTCTCGTCGCGTTGTAAAACTGCGTTCATCGTGTCTCAGGGCAAGAGCCGCCTCTGGCCTTCATCGGTCATTCATCCCAACATAGCGGATACAGGGACCCCTCAGGGCGAGCAGGAGCAGCCCGAAGGACTTGCCAGTGAAATCCCCTTCGCTGCTCGAACCCGGGCTCCCCTGGCCCCAGAGAATCCTCGAGGCTTTTAATTAAACGCGGCTATCCCCCTTTTTTTGTTAAAACGCAGCCTAGAAGGGTTGTAGGTTCCTGCTTCTCGGGAGGCAGCTGGCGGGTGTTGGCCGCTGAGCAGCAGACCGGAGCCGGAGGTCGCTCAGCGCGTCCCTACCAGATCAGAACCCACGGAGGGACAGAAATGGGGGTGTCGCAACAATTTGTTACAAACCCTTGAAAGGAAAGGCACAAGCCGGGTGAAACAGGGAGCGTGAGTGGAGGGTGGGGGGAGGGGGGACGGAACCGACGGGGACTGCCGGCACCGCAGCCCATCTGAGGCAGATACCCCAAATACTTAGGGGCACCGCCACCGATGCAGTGCAGTGTCCGACCCCCAACGGGAGGTCGGGGAAGAGGCTCACAAGGTGCTGGGGGCTGCGAGGCCGAGCGGGTCCTGGTCACCGACGGCGTACTTCCCGCCGGGGTCGTGGCAGCTGGCAAAGGGGGCAGCGCAGCCTCCGCAGGACACCCCTCTGGGGGAGGCGTTAGCAAGTGCACCCGTGCTGCTCCGGCAGCCTCCACCAGCAGAGCAGGACCTCGCGGATTTCTTGCCGTCCTTACCAAGTCCCAAGCTTTTATTGAAGGGCTGAAAACGAGCACGTCGTCCTGTCCCCCCCCTTTTTTTTCCATTTTGACGGGGGGAAACCCTCAGCCCTCTCTCTTAGCGAGTGTAGTTAGTTCAAATTGGGGAGCACCCGACTCTGAGCGTCCCGGCGCTGCTCCTTCCGCGGGGAGCCGGGGCTTGTAGCAAGTGCGCAGGCAGGACGCGGGGTAGGGGCACGCAGATGGTGCGCACGTCGGGCAGCGCCGGGGCAAGTGCGGACAAGCAGGAAACGGTGGGGCACTGGCTTCGGGCAGCGGCGGTATTTGCTAGCACGGAGGAGCTCTCTAGCTCGGAAAGCCCCCTGCTGTCCTCTCCACATTTGGGCTTACGTCGGACCCCGACGGCAGACAGTCAGTGAGCCCTTGGCGCGGGGTGGGGAGCTGAGCCTAGGGGACCCGAGGACATCGGGGGCTTGCAGGGTCCGCGTTCGACAGGAGCTGGTCCTACTCCACCACGGGCTCGCCGCTTCGATTAGGGGGAATTTGGAGGGGCTTAAGGAGTGGTTATCTGATCTGTTTCCTAAAGCGAATGATCCTTCAGTTTGCTTTTTCTTTCCTTTCTTTATTATTTTCTCATTTAAAATTATCTTTTTCCATCTGCATGCGTACCAAACATAAATAAATGCCTGCAGGTACGTCCAGCTCCCCTTTCTCACCTGTCATTCCCGTGACGTGGGGAAAAACTGACGGGGGACTGTGGGGAGACAATGGACAGCGCAGCTCGACCAAGTACCGTCCTCCGGGGCGAAAAAAAACCAAAAAAACCCAGTAAGATGGGATGGAAGAAGAAGGACTTGCAGCTAAGTCCTCTCTGAAACCCAAGTGGAGGAGTAGGCAGGAGGTCACCGGGAGGATCAGAGATTAAATCTACCTTCACCCCAATCAGAATGACAAAGCATGCCACTGTCCGTGGCTCTGAGCCGCAAGAAGGCTTTAAAAACCCTCGCTTAGCAGGGTAGAAATGACTCCGGGCACTTCTCCCTCCTGCAGCTCCCCTCCTCAGCTCCCTCCCCGCACCCCGAAACCTGGCTAGGAGCAGGGAACCTGCGTGGTCCCGACGGGCATCTCCACGGAGCAGGCCTGCGGGTTTTCCTGGGATTCCGAGATTCTCCGTTGTAAACTCCTAAAATGAATATTGAAAACATTTTCCTCTTGGTGCCTATTCTAGCCTGTAGTGCTGGCATTAAACAAATAAGAAAAGTGTGTTAAAGGGAGGCTTCGGTTACAGCATCCTGGCCTGACATTCCCACGTATAATTAAAACCATAGCCACAATAATACATAAATAAATAACAGCAAACAGAAGGATCCGTTCCTGTTACAGTCGAAATCAACTGTTTTGGCTCTGTCACACTATTATTTTATTGGAGCGGTCCACGCCATTCAGTCCTAATTTTATTTTATTTCATTTTATTTTAGTAGGAGGGACAGCAGGGAAAGAAATGCTGCATTTGTTTTTCTTTTAAGTCCATGTTTAGTTTTAATTCTCCTGTATTTTAAAATAAACACGTTGGCTGGAGCGTGTTTGATCTTTGAGAGAAGGAAGTCTATATTGTAAAGGAATGTGCAGCAGTTTGGTATGAAAATGGGGTTGTGACTCACAGCTGCAGGCAGAAAAAAAAGGTGTTGTGGTGTCAGCCAGAGGTGTTCAGTCTAATAACTCAAGCTGTAAACTGTATCCTCTAAAATTACTAACGTAGTAAATCACTGAGGAGTTAAAAATAGACTGAGAAGTGTAAGGAGGGGGGGTGTGTCTTCTAAAAAAGTTTCCTTCGTGAAAATTATTTGTAATGACGGGAATTAGAAGTTTTATATCTCCCTTTTTTTCTTACATATCAGTCTGATAGAGTTAATTGCCCCTGTACTTGGTGCTTGCTCTGGGTCGTCCGCGAAGCCACAGAAACTTGAAACCCGTATTTGGGGATATCTGGTTCATTAACCGCTTTACCCTATTTACAGCTGATATTGACCGCCTCGAAGAGCAAAATACTACCAAGGGGGTGCCGGGATGGCAAGTGATCCTTAACCATTTGCCATCACAAGGAAAACCCTCCTAGCAGAGCCTCCCTTCCTCCTCCCGCCGGGCCAGAGGGCTCTGCTACGGCGAGGGGAAAGCGGCTCTTTGCCTGTGCAGCAGCGTTTCTCCATCTCTCTTTGCACACCGGAGGGGTATCTAGTCTGGGAACAGTTGGGAAACTGGGCTTTGAAAGGAAAGCCCTCTTCCAGTTTAACTGCTTGGTTCTCCGCATGGTCCGGGAGAGGAGAGAATAAAATAAAATTAAATCAAATAAACAACCCAAAAAACAGCTCCGGTGTCATCTGCAGCTTTCTGCTGGGAAGGGATGGAGGGAGTAATGAAGCAGAAATCCAAAAGGTGGATCCCAGGTCGAGATGTCGCCTCTCAGAAGAGGTTTTCCCCGCTTTGAGCAGCGTTTGCCTTCGCTGCGCCGTCTCATGGAAACGAGATGCGGGAGGCGGCAGCCGGGGGGTTGGCTGCGCCTTGGCTGCTGCGGAAAGTAACTTGCAGGCGAGATTTCCACCCGGACAGGAGTTCAGGGATTGGAAAGCAAATAAGCAAAATAGGGTAAAATAAGGCAAAATAAAATTAAAGAAAACAAAACAAAAGAAAATTAAACCAAACAGGGAGGAAAATTGCCCTACAGAGGTCAGCAAATGTTTACGGTGGAAACAAGAATTCAACAACAATTAAAACCTGGAAGCCGCGTTCATTAGTATTCAGGGCAGAGGATCTAGCTTTTATGTTTATCTTTCTCCGCGGATCAATATTGTAGCAGCATGCGCCGGGAAGGAGCAGAAATCTGGCCACTGCATGCGGCTGACCTTTCCCTCTCTCCCTACAGGTCACATCGTCTTCATCAAAACAGGTCAGCTCGTCTTCAGAACGATCATCACCTAATGCAGCCGCAGCCACGGCTCTCATTAAAACCCGTATTTAATCTAGGGGCTGTGACTAAGAATCAAAGGACAGGAGCTGTTTGCCCACACAGAGGAATTAGTGCTGTAGGAGGAAGGGAAGAGGAAAAAAAAAAAAAAAAGAAGTTGGAAAGAAAATTGCTCTCTTTTTTTTTTTTTCCCCTCTTTTCTTTCTTTCCTGTCGCAAACTCCTTTATATCGCGACACACCAGACCCACACACACGCGCGTCTCCTGCGGACGCTCTGCGGCCAAACGCCCGGCCGGCCGGTGAGTCGGGCCGTGCTCCAATACGCCCCGGTCGCGGCCACCCGCGGAGGCCCCACGACACCCGCGGAGCCCCGCGGGGCGGTGTCGGGGAGGCCCAATCCCGCCTGCCCAGGGCAAGGCACCTCGGGTGCCCCCTCTCAGTCACTTACTGGACCTTGAGTTACTTCCCCCCTACCCCCTTTCCCGCTTCCGTTGCCGGTTATTTTCTTTCTAACACCAAAAGAGCGTCCCCTCCCCTCAGGGACGCAACAGCTGGGTTCCAGGAGTGGGGAGCTGAGGAGAAGCGCTTGCTCTGCGTCGGGTCCCGCCGCTCGGCCTTGGCGGGTCCTCGTTGGAAAGCGCCTGGGGCCATGGGCGAGGGGCGCTGGGACACCCGCAAGTGTTTCCTGCCCCGCGAGGAAGTGGGGTCGGCGGTCCGTTTGGTGCCGCGCTTCCTCCCCTCGGGACAGGGCACAGCAGTGGGGCAGCTACTTTGAAGTACTATTAAATACATGAAACCTCTGGCGAAGTTCCTCCCTCCCCCGGTCATCTTCCCTCTTCTCTTCTCTTCTCTTTTCTCTTCTCTTCTCTTCTCTTCTCTTCTCTTCTCTTCTCTTCTCTTCTCTTCTCTTCTCTTCTCTTC